>JABUQX010038039.1:10000-27500 GCA_015478945.1 Trachelipus rathkii
TTTTTGTTTTCAATTAATTTTTCAATTTATTTTCAATTTTTTATTTATTTTTTTTAATTTATTTGTTATTCTTTAAAACATTTTGTTTTGTCATAAATTGTTTTGCTTTTCATGTTTATACGTAATATAAACATTGCGTTTTAGCACACCCAAAGCAGTTAAATCAGTAATCAAAAACCACCCACCCTACCTCCCCATCCCACCCGTGATCTATTGATTCAAGTCATATTTTGTATTTAAACATAACACAAAACTTTTATTCCTTTTATGTTTATAACTTAAAAAAATTGCCTTTTTACACACCCTAAAGCAGTAAATCAGTAAATCAAACCACCCACCCTACCCCACCCGCTGATCTATTGATTCACAGTCATATTTTTTATAACATAACAACAAATAACTTTTATTCTTAGTTTATACTTAAAAAATTTGCGTTTTTACATACCCTAAAGCAGTAAATCAGTAAATCAAACCATCCACCCTACCCTCCCTACCCCACCCATGATCTATTATCTATTGATTCAAGTCATATTTTGTATAACATAACAAAACTTTTATTTATTTTTCATTTTATTTGTTTAAAAATATATTTTTTACCAAAAGTTTTATTCCTTTTATGTTTATAACTTAAAAAATTAGGGTTTTTACACCCCCTAAAGCAGTAAATCAGTAAATCAAACCACCCTCCCCTCCTCTCCGTCCCACCTCCGACTATTGTTTCATGCACATTTCGAGATCATTTGGATAAACATAACATAAAAAATCAAGTTCTTTATGCACGACCAACGAATATATGCTAACGTAACAAAGTTCTCACATTAATAAAGCTAACATAACATCACCTGAACTAAGAATATAATGTACAACGACAAGCCTAACACACCTTAAGCATGAATAAACTGCTAACATTAACAAAGTTCCACACTTAACAATAGTAAAGTAACTAACATAACATACAAAAACGTAACCTATTCACACTTTGTCAAGCATATCTCTAACACATCAATGTTAATTTTACATTAACATGGTAATATTTAACAAACATTTATCATAACCCTGTCTAATATCATACTGACCAACGAATAATATGCTAACTTAACAAAGTTTTGTACATTAACATAGTAATATTTAACAAAAATTCATCATAACCTTACCTAACTATCATAATGTTCAACGAATAATTGCAAACATAACAAAGTTTTATCCGAACATAACATAAAAATAACATAGTTTTATCCAAACATAACATAAAAATAGTTTAATAAAATATCTTAGTAAAGTGTAATAGTTTACTGATTTTAAAGCAGTAAATCAATAAGTCAGTAAATCAAACCACCCGTTAATCCACTCCCCTCCCCTCCCCACCCACCCTCCATGATCTATTGATTCAAGTCATATCTTGAGCGGTAAGGGCACAGCCCCAAAGGGCTGGCCTTTATGTATTCAGCTTACACCCCCTTGGGTACCCCAAAGATGGGTCTTTATGCATCTCTCGGGTAGTGGGCTCGTCTCTGAAAATTGTTCGGTTATGTATAGTAAAGATTGAGATTATGTTGATGAGTGAGCGCATTCGTGAAAGCTTACAGTCCTGCCAAATCGCCTCTGTATGATGCGCTGTTGCCAAACCTACCAGTTTGTCTATGGTAAAGCTTGAGATTGTTATACTTTGTTAATGTCGTCAGTTTATTCACGCTTAATGTATGTCAGGTATGTTATGGAACTATATGTTTTTAGTTCAGGAAATATTATTTTAGCTTTTATTCGTTGATCTGTATGATCGATGTTTTTTATGATGTTTGACGAATTTTGCTAATGTCCACTTATTCATAGTTCAAAATGCGTGTTATTATTTTGAAACGCACGACACTTTGACGAATGTAGTTTCAATTCATATTTCAAAAGGTGCTGGTATCTTTGATAGTTTGGACACTTTGTAAATTTTGTTAGATAATACTGCTTTAACTGCTGCATGATATGATTGAAAAGCAGCGATAGTTTATCTTGGTCATACATACATGAAGACAATCCTTACTTCCTCTCTACTATCGTCCCATTTTCCGAAGAAACTCCTTATATAATTTATAACATAATTCCATTTCCCACTCCACTAAATACCACTTATCTAAGACTCATGTTACATAACGAATATCCTTACTATTTTCTAAATCACAAGACTCTCAAATACACATATATAGTAAAAGCCTGTCAGAAGACATTTGCAAACATTATGATTCCAATTACATGTTTCCCTACTAACCCAACACAATCTATTGATTACCAAAACTGCATTCTATCCGCAGTACTAGGAACCAACCAGACTACCCATTGTAATTACATTCCCTATCCTTACGAAGCACCATATAATCTTAAGGTTGGAAATCAAACTTTACTCTCTTTTCCTTCACAAGTGGTAGCTTCAATCTCATGTCCCAGGAGCCAACCAAAATTAATCACCAGTAATATTTTCCTTCTTCCTCAGGGATGCACCTTGGTATCAGACAAATACATCTTTAAATATCCTTCTCATTCTTCCGTCCAAACTAGTTGGATTACAAAAGACTCTCAACTTCCTGAATATCCTCACATTTACCAGAATTTTATTCCTACTGTAACTTCTCTAACTTCCAAGTTGAAATTAAAGCCCTTACACCCTCATTGGGACAATTCTTTAGAAACCTTAAATCAAACACTCCAAAATCAAGAATTAATCAACATACACTCTTACTCTTTGTCCGGATTTTCTATTGTTGTAGCAATCCTTGGCATCTTAGCAATCATTTGTGTTTATATTAAACTCCGTCCTACTCAGGTAACTCCTGCAGCTCCTACTGTCCAATACACCGTAGTCCAAAGAGCCCCGATACCTGAACCAAAACCAACTACACCCATTTACCCTGAACTAGAACCCACTTATTCCAACCCACCTGCAACAATTGCATAATTTAGTTACCCTTTTCTCTTTTCCCTGGCAGGGGAACTCTTTAACAGAGATTTCTGTTAAAGTCAACATGAAAGGAAAAAAAATGTCTTTTCTTTCTTATCCTTTATCTCCATTTGGAATTTCGATAATTTTATCACTCCAAAATTTTTTTTTTAAATTTTTTTTCTTCTCTTCAAGCAAGCGCCGAATCATATTTATCAGCATCTGGGCGTCCACGTCATCCAAACTGATAACAATAAGCAATCTCTTTATTATGTAATAGTTGCCGAATTCGTTAGATCCATGATCTTGTCTTGATTTTTTTTTCCATTAATCCTCATTTATTTTTTTTTTGTCTCAAAATATCTACTATATAAAACTCCTTTCTCTTGGAAGTTAATATTTTTTGGTTATAACTATCTAACATTACGAATCTTCTCCATTATCTCACAAATATAAGGAAATCTCCAAATCAATCCCCCCTTGTAAAATGCTCTACCCCAAATTCTCCCCCAGACAGCTCCACGGTTCCTTTTCCCGTTACTCTCTTTCACTTGCTCTGATATAGTCTCCTTGTCCACATGTGTAATAAATTACAGCTCCACGATTTATTAACCGGTAAGTTTTCCTTGCTTATTCTAGTCTCTTAATCCTTTGATACTGTATGATTCATCTATGTCTCATGAATATTTCAGGCTATTTTGACCCTTATAATACGAGTTTTTAAGGTTTATTTGGCATTTTAATGGATTAAAAAGATTTTTTCTTGATGCGTAGTTAGAACTTAAAATAATAATAATAATAATAATAATAATAAAATATAATAATAATAATAATAAAATAATAATAATAATAATAATAATAATAATAATAATAATAATAATAATAATAATAATAATAATAATAATAATAATAATAATAATAATAATAATAATAATAATAGGGATGATGGTGATGATGATGGCAATAACAATAATAGTTTTCATCAATATTATAAGAATTAAATTATTCAAGTGCAGTTATGATCTCAATCTGGCCAACGCGATTTTTTTTTAGCTTTATAATTCGTTTTTTTTTTGTTCGATAGTAATTTGTAAACAAAATCTCTTTAAAATTTTTGATAAGGAGTTTTCCTAATAAGGAACAGCCTCTAAATAAATTACATACATTTTGAATGGAGAGATTAATTGTGCGGAGTGTAAGACGATTTGCTTGTATAAGTTGAGATATGATTGTATGGAAAGTAATAAGAAACAAATAGTTAAAATGATACTAATAAAATTATTAATAGGAAATTTTTCTTTTTGATCGAAGTTTAATCTTTAGAAGGGTTATAAACTTTTAAATTGTTCTGTTAAAAGCAGGGTTGTGGAGTCGGAGTCGGAGTCGGGGAGTCGGTAATTTTGAGGAGGATAGAGTCGGAGTCGGAGTCGGTAATTTTCAAGAGGTCGGAGTCAGAGTCAGAGTCGGGGTCGGTAACTTTCAAAATAGTATAGTTGGAGTCAGAAAATTTTGAACTGACCAAGTTGTGAATTGTGTTTCTGTGGGTGACTTCAATCACTTCATGCAAGTTCACCAAGTTCACTGACTTGCGACTTCCATATCTCAAAATGCAATTGCAAACTTCGAAGTTTTTAAGCCTGCACCTTATGTTTCAATTTGAACTATATTCTAATAAATTCAACCTTCAACCTTATACTTAGATAACACCCATCTAGAAGGAGTCCCCAGGAATTTTAGAAACTTGCGGGAAATGTTGTTGGATAAGCTCATTTTGGAAAGGAGGGTATACGGGATAGAGAACCGGGCAAAAGCATTAAAATACCTAAGAGCACTGAAAGAACCTGGAAGAGAGCCCGTGCCATAAGTACTATTGGCAGCCAGTGATGTTTTCAAAGTAAAGATATGGCTCCATCATGGAACATGCTGTTCGGTGGCTTATATTGATCCCAAGGCGAGAGAAGAACACCTGGAGGATGTGCACTTGCAGGTGCTGGGAGGAAGCCATTTTAATCCCTTAAAAGACAACGGTACATTCAGTCCAACAAATTGGAATACCATGACGAAAGAAATACCGATCATTTCAGATAACGAAGAAGAACTTCAAGATGGACAGGATACCGATGGGGAACATCTTCAAGAAGAAGAAGCAAGTGAGGATGACGAAACTAACTTGTTGAGTCACCACCACGGTGAAGGACTGGAGATAAATCTGTTGATTAGGGAAAGAGGCCACATTTCAAGAATGAGCTGTAACCACATTTTGAAGGGGGTTGCCTGGAAAGAAATGCGCATAGGGGAAGTGACACAATGTGCGTTTCTAGACACTGGTTTGGTGATCAGTTTAATACAGGAGGTCGTCGTAAATGATCTTATTATACATAGAGTTCTGGAATAGTAGAAATAGAAAATTTAACAATTACATCTTAAAAGTTTCTTCTAATCTTCCTAATAGAGGGTAAGAATGAAGACAAAGCTGAAAAGTAGTAGTTCCGTGTCTATTCTACGACCTATATTAACGTGTGGTTTTTGCGAAGCGGATGGCTTTATTTTACTAACAAAACTAAGAGTAAGATTATAAGCGTGTAAAATGAGGTGTTTTGAGGATCCCTAAAGGGAGTTTACGAGGAAGGGATAAGATGAGAATTGATAAAAAGAAAGAGAGGAGCTGGGGGTGGAGAGTTACTGAAGTTCTTATTGAAAAGGGATCAGCTAAGATGGTACGAGACATATGATGAAGGAAATGGAATGAGGGATAATTACAGGGCCCGAATAGTCGTTGTATCTACAGATGGGGTACGGAGCCAGATGGGAAAGAGCCAGTGTAGTAACCCAAGATTTCCCAGTGTGAGTGAAGTTAAACGTAAATAACCGGTCCTTGAAGAAGAAAGAGTAGGAACGTGGAATGGAAGGGGTTGGGAAGATTCAGAATCTATGAGGACCGAACGCGGTGGGGAGGGGTTTTCGTCCAAACATCTTGAAAGTCAGATTCAGCTTTACGGATTGTTCTTTGTGTGATGTAAGAAATGAAGAAGATAATTAAAATATGTCTTATTATATTATATATACTATTATATATATATATATATATCTATATATATATATATATTTATATAATATGGATTTTTTTATAAATAAATTATATCTATTTAATATATATCAAAACATAACAAAAATAAGTATATTAGATATCATATATACAACATATATATATAAAGTGAACCTGCGTATTGACTCTATTCTAATTCTTAATTTATTTAGAGCACTTACTATTCAACGAAGAAATGTGTTGATACACACACTGGGTGGGCGATCATGAGCAAATGGGCGCGGAAAATGGATGCACCTGATTATAAATGAAGGGTATGGTAGCATCTCCTTTTAAAGTCTGGAACCCGAGATCTGAAACAGGGATCAGAGCAACGGGTTGGGTGGCAGAACAAGTTGATTGGTTGGCTAACCCATCTGTGCCATTCTTTATTTATTCAGTTTCATGCATTATCGTCTTTCGGTGCATTGCGTAAAAGATGGCAAATAATAAAAAAAAATGATTTTAATGATCTATAGGATTTTGTAACCATTGCTCGCACGGCACCACACAACTACAGGACACTAACAGAACATACAGACAGAGCAGAGCACTTTAACCACCGACACACACACCACCATAGTATATATTTAATATAATATATATATATATTATATTATAATTAATATAATAACATAATACCTTATATATATCATATATATACTATAATATAAATACACTCTGAATATATAAAATACATAACTCTACACAAACTATTTAGATGTAATATTAGATTGCTATTTGTAATACTGGGGAAATAGGGCTAGGATTAGATTATAGGGACATGAGATAGTAATGAGTTACTATGGGAGTGCAGGGTTGTTAGTAGATACAGCAGCGACAGTACAACTATATAGGAGATGACAGTGAAATAGAAGTGAGGAATGATGGAACAGCATCGCACCACACATAGAATTTTGAATGATAGATGGATGTGAGAATATATAGATTATAAGTCATGAGAATTAGATGAATGAGAATCTGTTGATATAAGCGACTGACTACGGCTACATGAAATAGAAATTAGAGACCTCGATATGAGAATGGGACGAAGTGAATTCGAGTATTGATAGAGAGATCAAGAGACTCAAGATATTTTGATTGATAGTATGAATTGGAATTCGCAGTTGGAGTGAAGGGAAAACTACACACTTATAATAGTATATTACTTTAGATGTTTATATAGAATTCAGTGATACTATCTCGCACATCGCATGAATTTAATGATGTGATGAAAGAATGATCTTCGCAATGATTGTGAAAATTTGTACCATATGAGGCAGTAAGACTTGAATGTAATACACTTTTTTATGACATAAAAAAAGCTTTGTTATTATTGATTAATTCGCCGGAATAAGAGATTTTCCTTACAAAGCGACCTTCGCAAGAAACATATATATATTGAATTGTTTAGTCTGAAAAACAATAACTGACAATAGTATAATGAAACTATACATAAATAATTATAATACCTATATTTTCAAAATCAAACCATTTAATATAGATATCATAGCTCTTCATGCGTGAAAAATTGGTTTGTACGTTATCCCATTGTTATATCGGTAATATATAAGATTAAAATAGGATGAAATAGGAGCATCAAGAGAGTCTATTGTCTTGTCCAAATCAATTAAATTAATTTGCATAAGACTAGAACTCGAAATTCTTTGCATTAAGTTGAAAGTTGATTAGTATGATACGTACACGGGTCATATCATCATGTCTTTATTTTAACTATCTGTTGTCACTAACCGAAAAGTTAAAAGGCGTAATCACAGTACATGTATTCACATCCTTTAATTTTTATATAATACATACGGATATCTCATTTAAGAACTGCAAATTATACACTCTCAGATCTTGTAAATCTACACAACACATTGATCTCATCATGTACGTAGATATCAGTTTATTTATATATTATAGAATTTGAAATCCTATCTTCTCCTCTTAAGATCTAATTCTCAGTTACGTTACACAATAGTTTTATCATCTACTTAATAAAAAATAGACTTAACTTTACATAAACTTTTTTTATTTCTGCTTTATTAATTATTTATCTCTATACGTTTTTTCTATCAGTAGGATAAGAAAAAAAGTTTTTTGTATATATGTATTTTATATGTACATTATGTATAAAGTTTTTCTAGATACATACATTCACATAAGTTCAGATCCAAGAATTCTGCATACACCTACTGTAAATTAAGGGGGTAATTCCTATTCACTATTAAGCCACTCAAACAACAATCATTCTCAACATTTGGAATTTAATATGTTCAATAATATATGAAAAAAGTTCTTTAATTATTAAAGAAATTAATATAAAATATATATTTATGCGTCGAGTGTTGCTTGGATATTTAATATACTGTTAAGATCGTTGGAACCACTCTTACATAATGTGTGGCCCATTTGTTTGAGTTTCTGTTAGTTATATTATTGATCTATCATACAAATCAAGTGGTATTTTGAGATTATACAAAGAAATATATTAATGCATCTATTTAACAGTAAATATCTACCCTTATTGACAAACAATTATCATAGATCAATATTTTTTTATATTTTTTTGTTACAAACAAACACAGATATTGATTTTATACATTAACTGAATCAACTCGTTATATGAAAACTATCACACTTCTTTAGTTTACTCCCTTATCTATACATCCTTACAATCAATATTTCCTCAAGGTAAATACCAAGTTCGAATACAATATTGCTCCTAATAACCTCACAGCATACCAGGTTATAACAGAGCTAATATATTCATATCGTCTTAAATTTTTTATTCCTCTTTTCTGTAAGGCACTTTTGCTCAAAAAAAACGTGAGTGCTGAAAAGGGAGCTAGTAGCAAAGATTTGAGGGAAGATTTCAGCTTTAGCATACCCTATTCTCCCCACATTTTTATGTAACGGAAATATTATTTTTTATGTAATCAATTCCTCAGAAATGTAATTAGCAAACTAAATTTACTACTATCAGTCGGGCCACGAATCTAGTGCACAATATAAATCGCTATTAGAAATTCTAGGAGTTATAGCTATTAACTTAATGAAAAACATTAATATATCACACAAAAGACAATCCTTTGATATTCCTTCACTTTCTAATTTAATTTCTCATCAGTATTCAATATTTTTTAATTTGTTTATTTTTCTATAGTATTCTCTACTACAGCTTACAGACACTGGACACTTATCCTATGATTTTATTACTCATTTATAAAAATATCTTAACCTATATCTATAATAAATAATAAATTTATAATTAATTAAATTGTCATTATTATATTATAATATTATAATATGTTATATTATTATTTACTAATTACAATAATATGTAATTTAATAATATATTATATTTATTTTTCAATTTTTTTTTTTATTTTTACTTATTTATATTTTATTATTATTAATTAAATATTTACATATTTCTCACATCTATTGATCATTTTTCCATTCCTTTCTATTATATAACGCTCATATGTTAAATCTTTTCTGATATTGGCTCTCTTCTATTACTATTCACTATACTCCCTATCGAATATTATGACATGTATATATTTAGTACCTATAATCCCCACTCAACGCCTATATGCTCACTTATCTGGTCACTTTATAGTAGTTTAGAAGGATATACTTTAATCTTATACTCTATAGAGAAGACAAGAAGTTAACAATAGTCACCATTATATTTGAGATTACCACATCATAATATAAAATTCACTTTTCTACTATAGGCTCATAAATAGCTTATAATTTTATATATCACATCGCTAATAGAATTAAATATTATATTCAATGTAATATTAGGAAATTAAGAAAATACCTAATAACTATTATCAAATACCATTTTGTAAAATATCTAATAAAGTTTACTCGAATCGCGATCTATATTATTACCACATTCTATTATTTAATAACTAAGTCTTTATTCACAATAATTTAATAATAATATAATATACCATGATTAATTATATTCTGTTAACAGGAAAAATAAAAGTCTAGGCCACTTACTATATATACTCATTTAAACCTGATTTGTTGATGCTATATATATATATAATATTATAAATATTAATATATCTGTAGGTATCAATAGTTGGAATTGAAACCTCTCCGAACCACTAACTATAAAATATTCAAATATAATCACAATAGCCATAACCGACGCCTAAAAACGTAGACATATGAGGATTACTTAGTGATTGAACTGTAGATGCTAAGAGATAATACCTCGTAGATGAGTTGTGTGATTGAATTGAGTTGATTTGTTGATGATATGCTGTAGTGTGTGGTACACCTAACGTATGTACACACGTATAATCCGCATAATAAAACATTTAATAAAATTTTCATTTATCTATTTAGTATATTTGAGGCAGCGTCATGTATTATATAGGAATTTAGATTATAATAAATGTTTGAAAGGTTATATTCGTATATAATAATAATTTAATTAAGTAATATATAAATCATTAAATTAATAATAAATAAGCGAATAAGCCAATATGAGAGGGGGGGGTAAATAGCTGTCAGTTATTCCTGCAATTAAGTAAATAATTTTATTTAAAAATTCTATCGAAATATATTTCAGTAAATACTGATGCAAAATATATAATATATATTTAGTATAGATATATATTATATTATACATTGTATCGTAATCTTATTATATATACCTCTTTGGCTATGGTAATTACATAATTTATACAAGAGTACCGTGCCCTCAAGTAATCAGTAATTTTTATTAACATACAATAAGCCATAGTCTACTAATAATAAAAATAAGTAATGAACGAATAAATCAAACAACTATTGAGAGAGATAACTACTGTTATTAAGGTAAAATAACGAGAATGATCACAATATATACTATCTTCATCGAGCAAGCTTGTAAAATCCCTATTTTGCACTTTAATCTTATTAAAATAACGAATAATTATTAATCTTTTCAATTGTGAGAATATATCACATAGGACATACTCTACAAAAAATTAAATATCATGAAGAATATGTGAAGAACGAGCACGAAGCCCACTAATTATATTTAATTATAATGACGTCCATATCTGGAGACACACTTCTCTTACAACCCTCTCAGTAGAGCCGTAACTTTATTTATCTTTCACTACGAGAATGAATCTCCGATCTTTCTCAGTATATTTCCAACCTATTAGCATACATATAAATATTACTAACAATTATAGTCAGATATGTAAATTACACACCGACCTCACAGATCGATCTCACTCATTTATCGTTTTATTTTATAATACATCAAATATAAGAGGTTTTTTTATTACACTGTGAGAGTTTGTAACTTTCGCTTTTCCTAGAGAGCTGAACTATATATATATATTGAGTATATTCTGATCATCTACATTCTATTTGAAGAAGGAGGCTGTGATATATAAAGATTGTTAGAGGCCAGTTCATAGACCACTGAGAGATTAGTTCATCATATTATACCACCCACTCATATTATAATAAATATATATATATATTTATATTATTAATTATATATCTATATAGAAATAAAGGATTATATATGAACCATAAATAACAAAATAAAATTAAAATATAATAATATATAATAAATATTTCATTCTCATATAAATCTTTGTAATATTCATCAATCCACTTGTACAAAATGGTATAATTCCAATATAACATCTAATATCATTAGTCCCTGATGGCAAAGATTAATACGTGATACGCTTCCTCCTCCTAGTGGCAACGGAAAAAACGCATTTAAATTCGATCATATTATATACACATATGGAATTGGGATCGAAAAATGTTTCCTTGGAAAATTTACACCATCCTTTCACAACAACCATTATATAACTTATCATTAACATATATATATAATAAATCCATAAAACCAATACATCAAAAAATATAAACCTAAAAATTGCTTAAATTAAACATATTATTATAAACACTATATATATATCATTAGTTACTATATGGAAAAGTAACTTTGGCAGAATATACATATAGTATAAAATGAGTGCAATAGTAATTTAATCTCTTTACTTATTTATTAATTAAATCGATACTTAGACTACGATTATGATACACTCAGACTACGAATCACTCACTATACACTAGAAATATGATGAAAACGTTTAAAATAAAATAATATTATATATAATATTCTATCATATAATTAATATATATCTATTATAGTAATTAACCTAATATTAATCTATTCAAACATAATAGATAAATTAAATGAGAATGAATGAATAAATCTTATAAATAGGCTAAAAAACTATAATAGGATATTATAATAATCTAAATATATATTCTACATATAATTATATTTTTAGAATCATAAATTGATATTATAATTGTATATAATAATAAATGGAAAAGAGAGAACTAAGTTAATATAGTATATATAAAATAATATCTAAAATAGGGAGTAGCAGGCTCTCAAGCGAATTAATTTTGAACACTTAAGGTAGTCTAATAATAATATTATAATATAAGCATCTAACGCAAGTTAATATTCTATGATATTAAAAATATAGTTAATATATGGTGAGAATAGGAGGAATCACTCACACGCGTTTTATTCGAAGAACAGGGTAAAAGGATGGAGTGTTTGCGAATTCTCGAGAGAGGCCGAAAACCATGACACCACGCCGTAGACGATTAATTAGGGTCGGATACCGAAAAACCACAAGAGGAGGGGCCACTATAAAAACGTTCAACTGTGTATATATGGTATAGGATATTATGTATCAGTAGATAACACTCTCGTGTTGGGAGTGTACAACGGATGATAGAAAATTCTAGTCGGGAAAATTACATTGACGAAGAATCTTCTGTTAAGAAACATATGACTGACTTTATGTGCCCTCTTTGTTCTTTCACTTTAGATTATATTGCAATCACATTTACAATGAGAACAAACAACAATAAATAACAGATTAGAAGAGCATTAAATAATAATAATTAAAATATAATTAATCATCTCAATTCAATATTTAATAATAACCGAAATATACTGCTCATATAATTATATATAGATCTATTATTGAACGATAACAACATATCAGGCATACATTAAAGAGGCTAACGCGCTTTGTTATAACTTACATTTGAACATGAATATTCCACATTGTCAAATAACACAATGGGTGAATAGTAATTAAAATTTCCTTTGAAAGTACAAATAAATAATAAATAATATAACAAGCAAATAAATAATGGATTCTGAATGGAAGTTAATAAAGTACATTAATAGATCTATTCTTAAATTAGATAGTACAAGAAATGGCCAATAAATTACAATAAACAATATAATTATAATGTATATTATATTATTATATTTATATTTAATATGTTAATCACATTTATCAGAAATAATAGTGAAATAAAAGCAATAATAATATAAAGAAAGAGTGGTTGAACGGTAGCGCACATTTCTATATGATACTGATGCATAGAATACTACATCGAATATAATAATGACATAAAAATAATAAGATACAATTATTAATAATAATAATCAGATAACATATGATGACAAAATCAAATAACATATAAATAATCAACTAAGTAATAAATTAACGATATATACATAATAATAAAATGAGAGTAAATTTCTCTTCTTAAATATTGTATCTATTTTTTAATAAATTTAACAACACACCTAAATAATCAGAACCACTAGAATAAGGAATAAATAAAAATAAATAGCTAGAATTAAGAACAAGTCAAATCATCATTTTTTTTAATTTTCTTTTGGACAATACTAAACATAGAAATACACCCCCAAATTGAATAGACACGATGACACTGTAACCACGAGAAAACAACTTAACTTCTTTAATTTCATTATTTAATTATTATTAAGAATTAATAATTTATTAATTATATTAAATGCTGAAAGGAATATTTAATTACATTTAAAGTAAATTAAATTACATGTGTTTGAATCACTAATAGTTCATAAAAGAAATTATATATTATAAAGTAATATTATAAAATGATTTGATTATATTGATCAGGATTCACCACTAATCGCGATCGAATCATCAATTCATCCTCATTCACTAGTCATCATGATCGACAATTATAAATTCATCACATAATAAGACAATTATTTTCATAATTGTGCCATAATCCACAATTAATACATAAACAATGCACATCATACAATTAAATAATGACAATATACAATGCATTAAAACACATCAGATACAACAGCCTCTACATCGATCATCTAATCCAATAACATGCGACATAATTTTAAGGAATATTTTCATCCATTTTGCTCTATTTGTATTCATTCATCTTTTCATCATCATCTTACAGTCCACATGCACGGGTTTTTTCATTTTGTGCTCGATCATGCCATCTTTTACATTGGCCGAATCATCATCAATCAGTCAAGTGGACTATTCCAATCCCATGCAACATCATCCATCATCTCGACCATCGATCATCCAACATGGCGATTTCATGCCTGAAATGTTTTGATGTAAGATGCAACATTAAAAGTTTTCAGTCATGCCTGGCCACATAGCAATACTCGATCAATCATCAATTATCATCTATCATCTATTCATCATACTACTACATCATACTCCTCATCACGATAAATGGCTAATCGCTCAGCTCCGGCGAAACATCATCATCCCTATATTCGATTATTAATATATATTATTATATTATTATTATTAATATTATTAATTATTATTATTATTATTATTATATGTTATAATTACTATATTATTATTATTATATTATTAACTTATTTATTATTATTATTATGTAATATTATTATATTATTGTTATTCATTATTTTTGAATAGCAACCACTTCTTTATTGTCTTAGTGTTACTAGTATGTGAGAGTGTATGTGTGTGTGTGTGTTATATTTTGACCTAAGGCCACAGAGTCAATTCTTGGTCTTTCATTATGGGCTCATCATGAACCGGTAATTTTTTATGGAAAATTTTCACATTTGATTTTTTACACCGAATAAAAATTTTCCCGAAAAACTTATGGATTTTAATATGATTAAGTGACTAATATAATAATCTTGGAAATCGATATCAGATATAATAATATATATATATATATATATATATATATATATTATATATATATATATATATAATATATATATATATATATATATATATATATATAATATATATATATAATATATAATATTATATATATAATATAATATTATATATATACTATATATATTATATATATATATAATATGATTATTCAAAAAGTTCACACCTCACTGGCATAGTCCCTTGTCAAGGAGGGGAACTTCTCAGGGGGTAAATCCTACTAGGATCGAAAAGTCGAACCCGCGACGTGCCATGCGACTCCGTCGTCTACCGTTTGTATATATATATACTATATAGATATATATATATAATATATATATAATATATATAATATATATATATAGAAATAACTAATAAAATACAAGTATATAGTATAATATATATATATATAACATATAATAGGAATATGTAGCAACTACTTATATATATATATAATAGTTATACAAATACAGTATAATATAGATATAAGACAATATAGAAAAATATATATAGTAAACGATAAAATAGATAGAAAAAGAGAAAAGGAAAAAAGTAAAATAAGTAATAGTATAATTATAAAATAATAATATATACGTATAAGATAAGATAATATATTGATATATATACTATAACGATATATATATATAAGAAGTACAGAAATCTTTTAAGTATATAATGAGTAATATTATAATATATATATATATAATATCATTCAACTATTTTACTCTCGCTTCGATATAGGATCGGAGTACTGAAAGGTGTGATTGAAATTGTTAAAATTATTCGAAACACAATACAATATTAATAATTTGAAAACATTGTTTTTACTTTGAAGCTCTCTTCCTGCAGTTATTCCACCCCTCCCTCCCCACCTGACCCTCCCCCTGCTGACAAACTCTTTCCACCCATCATCTCTTCTTCCTTTTTTAAACAACTCCGGTTAAAAAAAAAATTAAATTAAATGCAGTTAATTTATTAATATGGTAAATTAAATCAGAATATACAAAACGAACATATTAAGAAAAATTAGATGCTACAAGTATGAAAGTGAAAAATACGTTGGTTTATACTACGTATACTAGGTACGTTAATTTTGCAAACTTTCAGATTTCACAAATTAGTAATTGTAAATTATTTGTTAATATAAAAAGTAGATATTTTGAATATTTTCATTACATATAGTTCGTTCTGACAAAATAGGTCACAATATTGGCCAGATTGATTTGGACTAACTAACCAAGGATTGCAATTTTGGAAATGGTATTGAAGGCTAAAATAAAAGATATTACTTCAAAGCAATATCAACTCTAAAATTAATTTTCTATTTTTAAAGTTTTTTTTTTGTAGAATAAAGTTAAATTTTTTAATAATAATATTTCTAATAATAATTATAATAATATTCTATCGAGCTTCCTTCAAATAAAATTTAAATCATACGAATTTTAATTAAACATGATGTCCTTTATATGGACCAATAATTCATTAAGTTTCTTAGCAGAGTACGTGAGAGGTCATACCAAGTAGAATATAAGAGATTATTTGGTACCACAAAGTGAAATAAAATGAAAACTTCAACCTTAGATCACTACTAATACACAATATATTTTGCAATAACTGACGTTGCAGGAATTTAACTTGTGTAATATATATATATATTATATATAAAATATATTATATAAATATTATATAAAAATATATATCGTTTTTATATAATATATTTATAATATAAAATATATAATAATATATATATATATATATATATATATATATATATATATATCAAACAAGGAAGGAATGGAAAGAATGGGAAGAAGAAGAGGAAGATATTGTGGTGAGGAAATAACAAACTGTTTTGAAAAGTGTCTGAGAAAATATTAATCCTAAATATTATTCCTAAAGATTATCAAGATTTTTCTCCGCATTTTTGACATTCAAAAATATTTTTACATTATTTTAACTGACATTTAAAAATGGGCTTTTTAATATTTACATTCTAGAACGATTTAACATCTCTAAATAATAATAATAATAATAATAATAATAATAATAATAATAATAATAATAATAATAATAATAATAATAATAATAATAATAATAATAATAATAATAATAATAATAATAATTTCAAGAGAAACTAAATCATTTGGACGGAAAACGATTTAATTTTCAAATAAGGAAAATAGAACCATTGAAAATTCTTAATAAACTCGTTTTCATAAATCAGGTTTTGAAAACCTTTGCATGAAAAGCGAGTCCACCGACTGACAAACATTAAATTTCCAAATATCCAAATTTCCACCATTTGCTTGCCACCATAATTTTCCGGGAATTTCTGACAAAGCGACCTCCTTTTAATGCGAAATAATATATTCCTCGGTTTAAAGAAGTTTGAAAAAT
>JABUQX010038039.1:42500-52500 GCA_015478945.1 Trachelipus rathkii
GTAATAGTAGTAGTAAGAACAGTGGAAAAAATATATATCTCGATATTTTTGTTGTTGTTGTTGTTGTTGTTGTTGTGTTATTTATCGAAAGAGTAATTGTTATAACTTCATGCAATTACATAAGAGTTCAAGAACATAAAACTCCCATGAAAGTATTTTTTAAAAGTTCATCTGTTTTTTAAATCACTTTTTTATAATTATTCAAAAATGGCAAGAAACAATTTTTGTGTTTTTGTTTCCTGATTTTAACAAGGACTTCTTTTTTTGCTCTTTTTTTGCCAGAAGAAAATAATGTCAGAATATGAAGTTACTTACTCATAGAGTGTTTATAAAAGGATAAAAAAGATAGAAGTTACTCTCATTCAAAAGGTTAAGTAATTTAATTGTAGGTTATGTCACATAGTTTGTTTGTAACAAGTGCGACTGTACACCAACTCACACGAACCCACACCCACACATATATGCTCACACATACACAATTTTAAATTGACCTAATTTGTATTTTTGCATTTTCCAATAACCATTCTTATATATTGTTTTGAATATTGCTTGTATATTTATCACATATTGTTTTTCTCTTCCTTTTATTTATATATATAATAATATATAATATATATAATATAATATATATATTATATATATATAATATATATATATATATATAATTTATAATATATATATATTATATAGTATATATATATATATATATATATATAATATAGAAGTTAATTAGTGATATATAATCATTATATATTATATTTATATAATAATATATATATATATGTTGAATATATATATATATATATATATATATATATAATTGTTATATATATATATTGAGTGGATATATATATTAGTCGCTCACATAATATGAGTATATCATTGTGTATTATGTTAAGCGATTGAAGTCACTCATCAGAGAGTCAAACTAAATTCATAACTTATGTTTCACATAGCTACATAATTAATTTTCTTATATATATAGATCTCATCATAACTTATATATATCTTGAAAGTGGACTCTCACTGAATACTCCGACTCCGAACTATATATACCTCCTTAAAATAATTATATCTCACTGATCATCTCACGACTCCGACTTCTCAGACTCCGACTTACCACCTATACCTTCAATAATTATATTACCACTTCACCTATATAGATATATATACTCTATACAACGATATATCACGATCATTATAATACTATTATACGTATAACTATTCACTAACCTATTCAAAAATTACCTGAACTTCGAACTCACTTACCGTAATACTTCCGTAACTATACCATCCTCACTCTCTTCAAATTATACTACTCAGTACTCCCCGACTCCGCGATATACTTTTATCCACTAGTGAACTACTCACGACTATTTACCTAGATATTATCCACAACCTGCTAGTTAAGGACAAGTTGATAGTAGATATAGAAGAAAACAGGTCACTATAGCTCTCACTCATAAATATATATATATATATATATATATATATATATATGATCATATAACTATGAGTATACTTATATAATAGTAAGTGATTATTACCGTAAACTAACTACTAATAGTTTACTCATTGAGTAAAATATATCACTATAATTAATTAATTTTATGTAATTAATATTTCACATATTGATGAACGAATAAAAATAATAATATATAATATATTAAAATAAAAAAATCTGTCATTGAAAAAATTACATTAAGCGTTTGCGATGTTATTTCATATAGCTGTTGGGTGATCTTCGAGTGTGAATTTATGAGTTTCACAAATTGTATTCTTTCTTGACATACAAGAGCACATCTTATTCAGACTTGCACCATTCAGAAACCTTTCTCATCAATATTTGTATAGTGTTACGTTATTGAAGTTATCAGGAATATACTAACAACTTTATACAGTAGATATCTTTATTTAATTATGGATTGTTCAAAAGTATTTATAATAGTCGAAAAATGTAGCAAATAATAGATGGTGGATGGAAGAGAGGAGTGAGAGACCTTTAGTTGATAGAGTGAGGTGATGGTGCTAAAAATGTTTTATTTTTTATTTGTTAAGCAATTTTACCTCTCTTTTTTTTTATCTTTTAACTTTGTCCTTTTTTTTAGATTAGGAGAATGATGAGGACGTAATAATGTTGAAGGAAAAACTATTTTAAAATTTAAATTTAATTTTCATCTGGGTCATTTATTTTAAAAATTGATGCGTTTAGTGCATCTTATTTTGATATAATATATTACTGCGATTATTATATATTTTAATAAATAATAAAATATTAAAAAATTAAGGTGACAATATAATTTGCTTATTATAAAGATGAAATATATATATTATATATATAGTATAATAAGAACATAGGTAAGCTATTTATGATATAGCGTATAAATTAGCTCCCTCATAGTATATATATATTAGACGTAACTGTAATATTTATTTGATATTGTACAAACATCAATAAAGATATCTAAGTTAAATATTTAAGTTGATTTATTTTTTATTTATACTCAAAAGACAGAAGTCTTACCATTATTAGTTTCTATACGTTAAGGAATTGATGAAAAAATGACTATTTAGAAAATATGAAGAACGTCGGTAGTTGCAAGTTTCCCACCTCAATACTTCGTTTTTGAAGACGACATTAAGAGCTGAGAATGAAACATCCTATATAACTGTCCAACCAAGAAGTCGAATATAAACATGTGTTTCGCTCCATGTGATGATCGATCTTTTACCTTTTCTATATTCTCTATCTTTCTTCATCTTTCCCCGGTTTTGCCTTAGTTTGCTCTTTACGGTTTCTTGTTAAGCCATAGACCCTTTATTACGTATCTCTCAGTCTGATTGTTAGGCTTTGTTAGAATCTGTCCTGAAGCCTTTGTTTGATCGGGCAAATGGTCCTGACTCTCTGCGCAAAAAGCACCGCTTACGTAAATCACACGCTCACCTCCTCAGCACTCACACTCATGAGTTGCGATCGTACTGTGTAAAACAGGCCCTGCCTGAGCCAGCAAATTTGAATATTTCTGTCCCAATCAGATAATTCCTAATGCTGCTCCAACCTAAATAAACCCAATAAAATATTTTTTAAAAAAATGCTCAAATAAAAATTTACCCCGGCCAGAACAAACGGTAACGAGGTTCGTTGGACTCCATGTAAGTATGTGCAGTCACTAAAATGAGTCATAATGCCATTTTCTGCAGAAACATAGCCCCTCATTAAAAAAAGCACAATCCGTACACTCGCCACACGTCTCTTACTTGAGTTCTCAGAAAATTCCGTGTCTTTCACAAGAAAATTCTGAAACGGATGAGGTGATTGCAACTTCAGGTCAATCTTTCGTTATTAGAATTGGCTTCCGCGTTTGGAGTTCCTCCACGTGAGCATTTCTCTCTCGATAGGTTGAAAGAGACCACTACCGATTGTAGGCTTTCGTTTAGAAATCTTTCGAAGCCTTTGTTTATCGGCAAATGGTCCATGACTCTCTGGCAAAAGCACCGCTACGTAAATAAATGCTATTATGTATAAAATAAATGACGTACTGAAAACGGCTGTGTAGCCAGCAAATTTGAATATTTCTGTCCCAATCAAAGTTCCTAAAGGTCCACCTAAAAACCATAGACTATTGGCTAACGCAACACGTGAGGTTCGTTGCTCTGTAGTTGTCACATCACTTATATATGCATTTGAAACAGTTAAAAAAGCAACCGCCCCACCTCCTATTGAGTCAAGAAATCCTACTATAAGAAGAAAATTCACGGGTATGGAAAAAAAGTAAGCGTTTAGGAGATAACCTCCGGAAAATAAAATATGACAAAATAAAGTTAAACACAAAGGTACTTTACGCCCATACTTATCACTCCAAGCTCCGATAAAAAGAATAAAAAATAATGGAATTACTGAGTTTATTGCACCATCATTTCTTTTAAAGTTACTAACTTTTATATTATATTCTTGCTCCTCTTCGGGATATGAATCAAAGTTCTTACAAATTTCTTCCGTGTAATTTAAGTCTACTTTGCATATTTTATCAAATTGTAGAGATTCCACATGAACAACCATTTGGGAAAAAGCGAAACCGTCCAGTAGAAAAACTGGCTCAACAGAAATACTTGCTAATACGGGCACTAATGACTTCCATGCTCTTTGAATCCTTTCTTGAGCCATTTTTAAATAAATGAACTCAAAAAAATTAATTTCAAAATAGCAAAAAATAAGAAATAAATAAACTATTTATTTACAAATCTTATAAACTATTTCCCGCAGCTCCCTAATATAATTTTATATAATATAAAGAGATACTTAAATTCACATGGCACTTAAACTTCAACATGCGAAACGGGCGGAGAATACTCTTTTAACATGCAACCTCACCAAGAGTTTAAACTCAACTGTGGACCAATATTTGGATAAAGGGGATGCAATTTGCAATTTCGAAAACAAAAAACAAAAAAAACAAACAAAAAAAGTTAGAGCAATCCACCTTGAATTTTTTTTACTATTGTTTATGGAGGCTTTTGCCTTTATGTACGAGAATATGATCAGACACCGATGTCAGACCTGAATGCACTCACACATATACTCTCTCTCTCACACATACATTCATACATACACACACACACACATATATATATATATATATATATATATATATATATATATATATATATATATATAGTATTTTATATATTAGTTGCTTATTATATATATTACATATACATATCCTCACAATAACACATACACACACATATATATTATATATTATTATATATATATATATATATATATATATATATATATATATATATATATATATATATATATATATATATATATATATATATATTATTATTATATTATTATAATACTTCCATACACATATATATATATATATATATATATATATATTATTATTATATATTATTATATATATATATATATATATTATTATATATATTATTATTGTTATATATATATATATATTTTATATATATATATTATTATTATTATATATATATATATATATATATATTATATATATTATATATATATATATATATATATTATTATTCTATCTAAATTATTATTATTATATATATTATTTATATATATATATATATATATATATATATATATATATATATATATATATATATATTATATATATAATATATATATATATATATATATATATATATATATATATATATATATTATATATATATATATATTTATATATATATATATATATATATATATATATATATATATATATATATATATATATATATATATATATATATATATATATATATATATATATATATATATGTTATTATATATATATATATTATTATTATATATATATATTATAAGTATTTTTGATAACAATTTTATCAGCAAAACAATTCATTTTATCCAAGACATTCTTAAACTATTTCATTTGTAGTGATCGTGACTTTTAAAGCTTCCGTAACGCTAATCAGTTAATAAATATTCAAATATTTTACATATTTTAGAGAATTTTTTTTTTTAAATCCCGATGCGATAAAAATTTTGTTTTTTCTTTACATTTAATCGCGGGCATATCGGCCTCTATTCCTTTTCGATGTTTTAACTCAATCGCTAAATATACGTTAAAATAATAATGAAAAAGGGCTATTACTAAATATAATTTTTAAAACTTTATTTTTTAAAATGATAATATGATGAAAAACTTATGAAATTACAAAAAGATTTTCAAAAAATTAATAATAATTTTCTCTCGTGAAGATGAAAAAATCTCTCAGCATATATTATTAATATTGTTATTATTGTTATTATTATTATTATTATTATTATTATTATTATTATTATTATTATTATTATTATTATTATTATTATTATTATTATTATTATTATTATTATTTTTAAATAAATTGTCAGTATTGCTTATGTCATTGTGGGACCTTGCTTGTTAAAAGTATTTTTATGTTATAATATAAGAGTCCTTTTAATAATAATCACGGTCCCACATTGACATAAGCAAAACTTTCTTCCAATAAATAATTATTTATTAGAAGAAAGTTTTACTAATTTTACTAGTAATCAATCCAAATAAATAAAACCTTATTTTATTATTATCGTTGTTATTATATATATTAGAGACATATTATTACATATTCTTATTGTTGTTATTAAATACATATTATTGCAATTATTACATAACATTATTGTTATATTGTTATTACATTACTACTATCACTATCATTATTACGCCATTATTATTTCATGGTAATTATCTTAATTATATTTAAATATTAAATATATTATTATTATTATTATTATACATATTATTATATATAATATATAAAAGAAGAAGAAGAAGAAGAAATGTATATTACATATTGTTGTAATATGTATGTATAGCCTTATATATTATAATGTGGTATTATAATAATTATAAATAAATTATTATTATTATTATTATTATTATTATTATTATTATTATTATTATTATTATTATTATTATTATTATTATTATTATTATTATTATTATTATTATTATTATTATTATTATAAAGAAGCATGTTAAATTATTAAATATATTATAATAGTTTCTATATCCAGATATTATCATAATTATATTATATTATATATATATATTATTATTATTATTATTATTACATATTATATATATTATATATATTATTATTATATATTTTTTATTTATATATTTATATACATATTATTATTATATTTTACTTATTTTAATAATAATAATAATAATAATAATAATAATAATAATAATAATAATAATAGTAATAATAATAATAATAATAATAATACATTAATATTAATAATAATAATAATAATAATAATAATAATAATAATAATAATAATAATAATAATAATAATAATAATAATAATAATAATAATAATAATAATAATAATAATAATAATAATAAAAATAATAATAATAATAATAATAATAATAATAATAATAATAATAATAATAATAATAATAATAATAATAATAATAATAATAATAATAATAATAATAATAATAATAATAATCATAATAATAATAATAATAATAATAATAATAATAGTCCTTGTTAAATTGGTCTATATAGTTTTTTCGTATTTTTTTTTTTATATTAATTTGATAAATAAAATTTTCCAATGAGAATAAAGCAGAAGATGTAGATTTGGCAATTTTGTTCTCCCAAATCGAAGAACGTTCTTGAGTTCATTTTCGATGAAAAATCAAATGAACATTCTTCAGTTTTGAGGTTTGTTTACATTTTACAGCACAGACCTAAGCCTATAAAGGCTATTAATTAGGATTTTTTAGTGTTATAGTTTATATATATATATATATATATATATATATATATATATATATATATATATATTAGAAAAATATATATATATATAAAGATATATAAATAAATTTTTATATATATATATATAGCATATATATATATTTATATATATATATATATATATATATATATATATATATATATAAATATATATATATATATATATATATATATATATATATATATATATATATATATATATATATATATATATATATATATATATATATATATATATATATATATATAAACAACCATGTTTGAAACATGATCCCTTCGAGGAGTGACGTCACAACAAGATAAAATAAAATTTCTCAATTTTGTAATTTTTTTATAATTATATTTCACCAGTTCTTTGGGAAATAACATAATTAATATATTTCGAAGATAAAATAGTGGTTCGAAAACTTGAAAACATTAAAAAAAAACATTTTTTTACGATTTCATGTGACGTCACAAGTCAAGAATAAATACTCAAGAATGAAAAGAACCAAAAAGAGCAATCTTACGGATGGAAGAAAAATTTCCAATTTCGCTAGAAAATTGTCTTCCATTTGGAAGAAATTTGACAAATCAAATGGGAAAGTGAAGAATTTCTTCCGTTTGAAAGAATTCTGCCAAATCAAAACGCCTTGCTACTGCATGTTCATCGGATATGTAAATAATACTAACTAAGTATAATATAACAACTTATTAATTATACAAATTATCTGTAAAAATTATTTCAATAATAAATCTTTCATTTAAATTGTGTAACTTTAAATTTTTAATACATAATATGCAATTATTATGTATTTAACATTTAATATTATTAATAACTTAATTTGCTTATTTATTTAACATTTAATTAATTTATTATGTAATCACAACTTCTCCAACACATTTAAAATCAATTTATTATATATATATATATATATATATATATATATATTGTTAGCATATATAGTTAGTATATGAGTTGTTGTTATTGTTATATATTATATATATATATATATATATATTATTATATATATATTATATATATATATAGTTAGTTATTATTATTATATACATATATATATATATATTATATATATATATAGGTTATATATTATATATTATTATTGTTATATATATATATATATAGAGGAATTATTAGTATTTTTGCTATATTATTACATATATATTATTTACATATATATATTAGCATTAATCATTACGGGGCGCAGTAAGGTGGCCTCACGAAAGCAAGGTTGAGTGGATATATATATGTTGGTTACACATATATTATATTATTATTATTATTGCTGGTTAGTTGTTACATTATTATTGTCATATATATTATATATACATATTATATACATATTACATATATACATACATATGGATTCTGTGGTAGTAAAGCAATATTGTAAAGAAATATTGTGACGACATTCATATTTTGATCCTAATCATGGCAGACGACGTTTTTAAGGGTTTATTAGTAGAAAAACTGAAGGAGTAATTACTAATTACAACGTATTATAAACATACATTTTTTTTATAGTTTTAATGTGTTTTCGTTTTCATATTGGCTTGAAGTCAACTAACTAGCTGTGTGCTTTTTATACAGCTAGCTTCTTTTGACAGTATTCTCCGCTGAACTCTCAGTATATAAAAAACATTTGTGTGTCTGATAAAACAGATATATATATATATATATATATATATATATATATATATATATATATATATATATATATATATATATATATAAGGTTAGAATGATATATGTATATATATATATATATATATATATATATATATATATATATATATATATTAGGGATGTGCCGAATATTCGGTAAGTATTCGGTATTCGGCCTATTCGGCCAAAATGCCGAATATTCGGTATTCGGCTTTTTGCCGAACTATTCGGGCCGAATATTGAGCTTTATAAACAATAAATTACGTCAACATAAGGGAAAGTTATTTCAATTTAAAATTGAAATTTTGAAACTTATTTTCCAAAAAAATAAAAATATAGCCAAATTTTGTAGCCAATATGGCGAAAATCTTTGTCATTTGTCAGATCCTATAAGGGCCTTTGACATTTTTCAATATTCTAAAAAATAGAATTCATTTAGTGATACGGGATAAAGGACCAAACATGGTAGCTGGTATAAGGGAGAGTGGCTTGCTATCAATTTCATGTTTTATTCACATGTTGCAACTATGCATTCACAATTCAATATTATGTCAGAAGTCTGTTAAAGATATTTTATTTACTTGCAGAAGCATTTCCTCTCATTTTCACCATTCAGCAACGGCAGCTGCAAAGCTTAAAACTTTACAGATGCAGCTGAATGTCAAACAGCATAAATTAATTCAAGACGTTTCTATACGCTGGAACAGAACTTATGATATGCTTAAAAGATTGTTTGAACAAAAAGTTCCCCTATCCATACGCTGCTGAATGCAATCAGAAAATGTTGACTGATTTTCAGTGGCAAAATTATTCCATTTACTTGAGCCATTTGACAACATCACTAAAACAAGCATTAAACGTGAAGTAACAGTTGCCCAAGTGATCCCTTCCATTTTAGTTATAATAAATCTATTTTTAAATAAGGCAATTAAAAGCAAAAGCTTCAGTGGAATAATTACACTCGTTGAA
>JABUQX010038040.1:0-42500 GCA_015478945.1 Trachelipus rathkii
CATAATATTTGTAAACTAATAACAATTATAAGAACCCTGATGTTCAGTTACACGGTAAACGATAGTTCAAAATAGAAGTGTTACCATTGAATGTCCAGTAATGATTACCTATCTAGCTCATATATATATAATATCCATATAATAAAATATATATAATAATACACTACTATATATAATTACCCTATAATATTATACTATATATATACTATATAATGCTATACACTATATATACTTATAAATACCACCTATAGCTAATAAACCTAGCCTAAACTATACTACTAACTTGTAATAGGATAGAAATATAGTATATATCGTAGTTTACTAATTACCTATATAAGATTATATATATATAATACCTACCTATATATATATAAGTATATACTGATATTGTAGTATATATATATATGTATCTAACTATATATATCTCTATAATATAATATATATATATATATTACTACATATATATATATATCCTTAATATTATAATATTATTAGTATATAAACACACTATATATATAAGTATATATAATATACCTTAATATAATATTCTACCTAATACACATAGTTATATTATATCATTATAGTAACTAGGTATTTAATATATTAATAATAATTTATGGAATATGTCCATCAGTTTGGGCTCGACATCTTGACTTCTAAGAAGGTTTTTTCTCTGTCACACCTCCAAGGCGGACTTGCCCGGCACAGCCATCACGCCCGCACTAGCGCCACCGGCTGGTGGCTGCCTGTAGCTATGACGGTGCCGTGCGGGGGAAGACCCTCTGGATAAGCTCCGTTCTGAGCGTGCTGCGGATGCGCTATCGACTCCAGCGGATAGCGTCGCGCTCTCGATCTCAAACTACTCTTTAGGCGCTATACTATCCCGATTATAGTATATCGTCTATTGAATATCAACCTCGCGATTCTATCCGAATTCCTGCCTTCTTATGGCTAAGTCCTGGTTTAAGAACATTTTATTGGTCACATATCGCACCAGAGTCACTCGAATAAGAACGACAAACACAACAAAAACGAGACCAGTAGTACACACAACACCATCGCAACACACACTGACGATCCCAACTACTATTAAGTTGATCTAGTTCACTTATCGTATTTCTATCTGCGACTTATTCATCATATAGTTATTCCTCATTTATCATTAGCTTGATTTAATTACTTCATGCACTAGATGTTATCTGCATATTTTCTAGTCTATATTTGCTTATTATTTATTATTCCAATTATATAACAGTATGACATAATTTAAAACTATATCCTATTATTATTTTATTATTTATTATGTTTTATTATATTTTATTTTATTATTATTATTATTTATCTATATTATTATATTATTATCTATTATTATTATTTTTACAATATGAATCTAGAAATCTCATTTTATATTATGTTATTGATTGATTGATTATATTATTATATTATTATTAATTATCTCTATTATTTATTATATATTTATGTATTATTATTTCATATTATCTTATTATTGCATATATTATTATTAATTCATTATTATTCATCTTATCATTATATATCTATATTCATGTATTATATATTATGTATATCTATCTTTATTATATATCATATATTTCTATATTATTATTTATTATATTTTAGTTTATTATTCATTAACAATTCTTCATTATTACTTAACTATATTTGAGTTGAGTTATTTCCTAGTTACATACTTAGCGGGAATAGTAACATAGTAGACAGTACCCATTACACACACTGCGAAACCCAGCGTGCTTCGAGCTGCTATGGGCAAAGACTATATACTCCTGATATCATGATCGTGACGCAGTCGCGTGCGTCAGTTACTGCTAGCATCCGATGGCTCTTTCTATCTTAAACATCTACTAGTATATCAGCTACTACTCAATCTTACTCTATCTCAACACCATTTCTATTTATCATCGTATATACGCACAGACTAACTGACGATAATAATTGGCTAATACACATATATAATACCAGTGCACCATCGCGCTCGTGCGGCAGCACCTGGGCTTAGTACACTCTAATATATCCTTAGCTCTCGATATCAATAGTAATATACGTAGTCAGTTGCATGTCACAAGTGGGGTTTGCGCTTGTATATCAGTATTAATTATATACAACACACATACCGTGGGATCATTAATCAATCATAACGTATTCAGGCCGATCCTACCACTCCATGTAAATCGTTATATAGAGGTACCCCGATCTCCCGCTCTAAATTATGACTCTGCGCGTGTCGCAATAGCTCTGTCTTGACCCCTGTGTGTGTATACGCTAGTCTCTTGTATCAACTGGTCCCTCAATTGTCAACTCTGCTGCACAAAAACGAGCCACTGTGTGCTGTAGTGTGTGTGTGTCAGACTCATGGTCCGCCCCTGCGTTCGGCCGCCTCTGGCGCGTCAGCTCCGTCTGAATCGGTCCGTCTGTGTGTCCCCGACCGCTGTCTGTGTGAGGAGAGAAGAGAGAGAGAGAGAGAAGACAACAGATGAGAAACTGTGCAAGAGGAGCAGGAGGAGGAACCCGGCCTGTGACTACGCGCGCAGGAAGTGGACCGCTGACGGACGAGCGGAGACGGATGAGCGCCGAAGAGAGAGAGAGGCATGGAGACGAGAGTACCGTTAAGGACGCACACGAGCCCAATCGCGCAGCCTGAGACGAATAGTACATCGGAGCGAGAAGAGAGATCGACGAGGACGAGAGATGAGAGAGAAGAAGGAGAGGAGAAGAGAGGAGAGAGAGAGAGAGAGAGAGAGAGAGAGAGAGATGAGACTTTAAATGTGTGGAAAAGCTAACACCTAGGCAATATTGGAAAGGAAAATTAATAATAATAATAATTAATGTAATAATAATATAATAATAAAATAACATAATAATAATAAATTAATAATAATAATAATATAATTAATATTAATAATTATATATAATCGGCAAAATGGCCGATTAGGCCGATTACCAATAGATTGATGTGATGATTGTGGAGTGTTATGAGATTAATAATGAATAATAATAATAATAATCACATATAAAACAAAATTTAAAAATCGAATTTAATAATCCTAATAATAATATTAATATAATAATAAACCAATAATAATAATAACTATAATATATATGCAAATCGACATTGATATTCATGCATATAAGTATGTACGCTGAATCATCGCCCTAATAATATCCTGCAAGTTATAATACATGATCACTCCGAGATCAGCGGAGAGAAATAGGTGCAACATCATGAATCTCCGATCACAAAAACGAATTAGCGCAAACTATATAGCATCACTCATACCAAGATGAACTCGTCAGAACGCTTCACATTACGATTGACATAACGTTTTCAACAATAATAGTACTCGATGATACACTAGGATATGATCTTGGATGATCAAGATGAATACTCCGAGATCTACCACATGATACAATACGTTGATGAGGGAAAGGTCACGTCCCACTGTCTAGTGAGCTCTCGCCACCTCGTTACTTATATCGTAATTCATGCTCAGCCTACTATCCATATCTAACGCTTGCTCCCAGCATGTCCTAGATCCGGTAGCTTGACTAGGCCATATGTCCTCGCAGCTCATAATAATTATTAATTATTAAATATTTAACTTCATAAAGTGTTATTGAAATTAACTCAACATCTAACTTTTATAAAAACTGTTATATCATTTTAATTACTTGAAGTAATGTATATAAATTATACATTATAATTATATATAATAATTAATACATACCTATATAATAATAATATAAAATAAGAATAATAATAATAATAATAAAATAATAATAATAATACTTATTAATAACATATAATATCTTAAATGCTGTTAAATATCATTTTGTCAACCATGATCATTTGAAAAAAATTATACTTTTTCTAGATTTCAGAAACAACCGATTTCCCTAGAGCTCTCATAAAGAGATGTCTTTTCTACGAGTCATTCTGAAGATTAAAAGAAAGCCTGTGTTGGGCGGGCATTAAATAGGCCAACACATAAACGCACACACACACATTTCAGACGAACACGCAAATATATATATATCATATAGGTATATATACTATATATATATAACTATAATATATATATATATAGTTATATATATATATATATATATATATATATACTATATATATAATATTATATAGTAATTATATAATTATGAAATATATATAGATTATATATCTATATAGTATATATATATATAAGTAAATATAATTACATAATATTAATATATATATATATATAGTATATATATAATATATATACTTATATATATATATATTATTATATATATATATAAATACTATTATATAATACTATACTATTCACTTAAAGCTATATATATGATATATATATAAGATATATATATATATATATAGGTATATATATATATATACATATAGATATATAATATAATTAATTTACATGGTCACCACTCACGCGAGAGGCCCCGTTCGTGCGAAGGGCTAAAACACAGAACAAAACAAAACAAAACCAGAACAAATGCTTAAAACTCCGCCAACCTTTGCCTAATCGCAGTCCCTAATTTGAGACGAAGGAAGAAGGGGCCTTAAAGAGAGGAAGATTAATAATACAGTAGGAAAAACAAGATGGCAAGGAGAATTATCAAACAGAAAGTGGCTTAGGAAGCTATCAAGCACCACAACGAACGAACCTTGAGTCTCCACATATTCACACTATATTTCATGTGAGGCAAGGCCGTCTTGTTCTACGACGGCGACGCGGAGTGGAGGAGGAATACTATATAAATATTATATATATTATATATTATAAGATAAGTATATATAATATATTATAGTATATATATATATATATATATGTATATATATAATATACTATATATATATATATATATCATTATATATATATATATATATATATAATATATATTATATCATATATGATATATATATAACTAAATCAAAATCCTCATTTAACATATATACTATATATATAATATAGGTATACATAACGACGTAACTATATCTACTATAGTCTATTTATCCTAATAATATATATATATGTATACTGATATCAGTATATATATATATACCTATATATTCTCAGACAACCTCAAGTTTCCTTACTTCTTCTTTTCTCTCTCTTTTCTCATCTCCTCTCTCTTCCTCTCTCTCTTCTCTCTCTCTTCTCTCTCTCCCTCTCTCTACTCTTCTATATATATATAGTATTATATATATTATATATATATATATAATATAATATATATAATACAATATATTATACTTTTGATATATATATATATATAATATCATATATATATTTCAGTTATTATTATATATACTATAATATATATATATATTATAATTACTATCATATAATAGTATTTATAGCTGATATTGATAGCGTAATATCTAGTATATTAATATTAACCTTATATAGGTAGTGGATATATACTATTACTCATTTTATAATAAAACATTAAAAGTATAGTCTCCACTCGGATTTATATCTTAACAGACCTATTGCATCGTAAAAGATTCAATGCAACAAGTATAAACAATTTTATACTCTGAATATATCACACAGCAACACACCAATCTAGTCGGTATTTTGATCGATTAAGTTTTTTTGAATGATTGAATAAAAGTGTGATTTATATCAACGATTGAAATTCTACTACATTTTGTTCATGTCCCTTCTACATGAGGGCTGTTTCTTTTTAGATACTGTAATATCATTCATTCTGATCCATTTTCGAAAGAAATAAACTAACGAGAATTTATTATTGCGCGTAACAATTGTGAAATATGTAAAGAACGCATCGTTCTATACATGTTAACTCTACATACTAGCACGGAGTATTATACTATATTACTCGACCACTTCACATTATATTACTATCATACAAGCCGGGTTAACTAATAACCTAAACGATTCAAACAACCAAACATAGTATTATAGTGATATACGTATATATTTATATAAGTATATATAATACTTAATTATTTATATAATATAGTATATATTATATATATATCATAATTATATTGACACAATTATTTCTTTATTTGTAAAACCACCCTTTAAAATAGACATAAGGGAAAATCTTAGTAAGGAAAAAAAACTAGCGAGCCATAAATATAATAATAATATAATAACAGGTGATGGCTTTCCCAATGAATAATAAATACCTATGTGTAATAATAATATCAATCTGATAATACTAATAATAATCCATATGATAATAATAATAATCAATAATAGATTAATGACTCAAATAAACTTTATATTCTCGGCGCTGTAGTCTAATTTTTCTTAAGATTTCCTTTATTTATTATCATTTTGGTTGTTAATTTATGTTTTTTTATTAGTAATTGAATACAGAGGGCCTTGAGTGTGTGAATGATTTAGAGCTCGTTACAACTGGAATTCTACAAATACTCTACCACTATATTATATATATATATATATATTATCATTATATACTTTATATATATTAATCTTGAATTACCATTATATTATTAATATATATAAGATATATATATTATATAATGACGAATCGTACGTAACAACCACACATTCAAACAATGAGACTTACATTATCCACACCATTCGATTAAAAAGCTTTAAAATATTAGATTTATTATAAAAAGAAGCTGATTTACTTCAAACGCTCAACAAAACATACAAACGAGACATCATCTATTACATTACACCTATTTTTACATATTATCGTGAGAGTTTGGTATTTTTTAAACATTTTTTGCTAATGAAATGTAAATTTATTATTATATGTTTTATTATTATTATTATTTAATTATATATATATTATTTATTAATTATTATATATAATTACTATAAATATATATATATATGATTATACTATATATATATAATTATATATATATATATATATAATAGATAAATCTTGATACAATTCAATTGCCATATACCGTATAATATCTTTACAATGTGCGTATCTCATTAGGATTATTATAATTATTAGATATTATTAATATTAATATATTGTGATATATTGATTATTAGTTATTACTATTATTTATTATTATTCATACTGACCGTATCACGTTATCCATTATTGCATTAATTTTATTATTTACTATTATCAACCTTCTTTCAGGGTTACCTATATTTCAACACTATTATTATTACTTTATTATTATATGATTATTATAATATTATTATTATTATTATTCTTAAATATTGCTTAATATTTTAGTTCATTATTAAGTACATCCAACATACAGAAATAGGCATTTTAACAACGTAAATTCAAATGTAGAATACCACGAATCAAATAATTTTCAAATCAATGGATTATCAAATATCTAATGTATAATCATTGCAGCAAAAATATCTCTATTATTATTATTATTATTATTATTATTATTATTATTATTATGTATTTCTTTCGTAACTTCTCTTAAAGGTGAAGGTTTCTTGGATTCACTTTCATTTTCACTATCCTATGAACTATTCTGAGGGAAAATAACTCTTTAACTAAATGAAACTTCATTTATTTCTTATAGAATATTGATGATATCTATTGCTGCATTATTGTATAAACTGAACCAAAGATACCCAAAGAGTTATTGTAATGGTTGTTGTTGTATCCATTATGCTTTTCTTTGTTCTTTTTCTTCTTCTTCGTCTTTCGCTTCATTCTGGATTCTTCTTCTTCTTCTATCTCTTCTTTCGTCTTCTTCCTCTTTTCTTCTTCTTCTTCTATCTTCTTCTCTTCTTCTTTTACTTTCATCTTTCCATCAGGTTTCTGTCCTCTTCTTCTTTCTTCGTTTCCTTAGTCATCTGTCTTCTGTTGTTTCTTCTTCTTGCTTCTTCTGCTTCTTCTTTTCTTCTCTTCTTCTTCTCTTCTTTCTTCAGTTTTGGAGTCCATACCTCAAAAAGGACATAGAAAAATTGAAAAAGAATTCCATAAGAAGGGCAAGCCCAAATAATACCAGAACTTGAGAGGTAGTCATATATCGACCGAACGATACGGAATTAGATAGTAACATTCTTTAGATACAAGAAGATTGTGAGGGAAAACTTTAATAGAAGTCTTCAAACATACTAAATAGATGTTGAACCAATGACGATTACAGGGCAGTGTCTCTCTTAGATTCATCGATATTACGCACCCGATCGGTAACACGAAACATAACTGGGCCATAAATTTGGTCATCAACACCGATTCAAACAATACTACTAGCAGACACGAAGTTTTCACTTGACGATGTTAATTGGAGGCAGTGGAATAGTCTCTCTTATAAATAGTGAACAGCTATGCCATTCTATTTATTAAAAAAAAGTTAGATAAACACGTTAAGGAAATTGGTCTATTTAACTCTGTAACATATACCGAATGCGTACTTAGTAAAACGCATAGAATTATAAGGCTGAATCAAACGAATATTGAAGATCATATGCCTTAAATGTTGAAAGTACATTTCACAAGAATATTGGGGCGCCAACTCATCTTGTAACAAGTCTTTCACATGTTTACCCTTTAGAGGTAACCAATTTACCGCAAAATGATTTTAAACCCCACTGTTTAGTGCTCCTAAGTCTCGGTGCATCGGCCATTAATGCACACTATCATTCTTAATTTCTGTAATAACAGGTTTATGTCTCACCGCTTCGGAGGTATATTTCTAACGTTCATAAGCCGGTCGACAATCATCTCGATCACACTATCGTCTTAATTGTAATAACAGTTTTGATGTGCACCACTTAGAGGGTTATTTCTAACATCTAAGCCTGTGACATTATCGATCACGCTACATAATATTTTGTTTAATTACAGTTTTGTGTGGTCACGGCGTTTAGAGGCGTATAATTATAAGTTTCGTAAGCCGGTGACCGCGAATCTCCCTCAGACTAGCCTTTGAGTGGACTTAGAAGTTCTTTGCCTCAGTCGGTTGTTCCTGCGTAGTTCTTTCTTCTCTCTCTCATTCTTCTTCTTCCTTCTTCTTCCTTCTTTCTTCTTCTTCTTCTTCTTCTTCTTCTTCTTCTTTCTTCTTTCTTCTTCTTCTTTCTTTTTCTTCTTCTTCCTGTCCTCACACGGTGCTCTCAATGCTCTTTCTAACCGTCTGTCTTGCCTTCGAATCGGTCTCCGCCAACAACACCAAAGCCACATAACACACACCACCACACACCATTCACCGTACACCCAATAAAAACCAAACCCTCGCACAACCCACGTGCCCATCAACACAAAACAACACAGAAACGCACACAACACAAACCCACCACAACCATAAATATATACTCCTAAATTCCAGCCAATCACACTAACCACATCAACGCTTCCCTTCGCAATACATACAATCACTAGTACATATAACTTCGCGCTGACTGACATCATACTCCAATACACAACCAATAAAAAAAACTTAACGCATACCTACTCCCTAAAATATCACAATAAATACTCCTATAGAATATTTAAAGGTTAGTCCCTCATTACTTTTCTTCCTCTCCTTTTTTTTCTTGTCTATCTAGTCCATGTTCGGCGTACTTCTTCAGCTCTCGATTTTTCTTCTTGCTTCTTCTTCTTCTCTCTTCTTCTTCTTTTCTTCTTCTTATCTTCTTCTTCTGTCCTTATTCTTCCTTCCGTGATTCTTCTTCCTTCCTCATTCGTTCTTTCTTCTTCTTCTTCTTCTTCTTCTTCTATCATTCTTCTTTCTGTCTATCTTCTTCATTTACTACTAACAACGTCTTTGTATAATTGTTTATAAACAGTATTAAATTTAAGAAATATTTGTAAAAAATAATTTATTTTTTCAGTTTATAGAATATATATATTATTTATTGAAATATTATTAACCTAATTTATTTTTTCAATTTATCTTCACAGGTTTTATTTTTATAAAACAACGTTTTTGCAACTTAGCAATGTCTTCTATCCGATTCAGTTGCTCTTATTGCAATATGAGTCGCTGGATCTCAGATCTTAAAGATAATACTTTGGCTAATAAATACTTTGCTTGCTAATTCTCTACCTTTGAGAACTGCATTAAAAATATTCACACTGAAATTAACCACAAAAAGAGGTTATAAATGATTTAACGACAGATATAAACCTGTTTAATACTCCTGCGCAAAAATAAATAAACAAAGAAATGGACGATATAACTTAATAAGATTTGTTATATTGTAGAATAAAGTAGCATTACTGAAGGGGTTTTTAGGCTCTTATAAAAACACATATGAATCCCTAATAATTACTGGAGTAAATCATCGTAACTCTTCTAAAGACAATGACAAAGAAAACAAATTTAAGGTCTTTAATGAAGTTTAACTAAAAGTGAAGCCTGAATATAAAGTTCCCACTTCAAATCCCTTTTAACTTCTGCAAGTTGAAGTGTGAATCGGAGATTATTATTATTATTATTATTATTATTATTATTATTATTATTATTATTATTATTATTATTATTATTATTATTATTATTATTATTATTATTATTATTATTCTTTATTATTATAGAAAACTAATAATGATGATTATTATTATTATATTATTATTATTATCATTATTATTGATTATTTATTTATTATTATTATTATATTATTATTATTATTATTATTATTATTATATTAGTATTATATTATATGTATTATTATTATATTATTATTATTATTATTATTTTATTTATATATATTATTATTATTACGGAGTATTATCAACTCTGAAGAAGAAATTGATACACAACCAGTTTTATCAGAGAGTTGGTACCTCGAAGGTTATTCTAAGATTGTATTGTTCATATCATGTGTATCGTATTTTATCTTCATTAATTATACTTACTTGCTATTTCAATCTAGTAATGGACTTGTGGTATAATGTGTTTGTACATATTAATGTGTTTGTAACCTAAAGTAGTTCGTAACTCTTCTATGAATTAGGAATGAGGTATGCAAAGTGACACACGATATTTGACTTCGAGCATGGTAGTTAAGCGTAGTTAGTTCAAGTCCCCTAATTACTACGTTGCTCTTTGCTAACTTCATTGCTACCTAAAGATTGATCAAGTTAGTTACGATACTAGATAAAACAAAATCGGTACAGAAGATGAGCAGTTCTACTTGGAATAGGGATATGACCCCTACAAAGGAATTATGATACTTGGTGTATTCAAGCGCAAGCTCTATTAATTAGAAACGATTTATGGGAATACGTCAGTGATGAAAAGAAAAGACCAGAGACGATTTAAATCTGAAGATCTGTTTCAATTATTATTCAATTTTATCCAATGGCTCGCGTTCTGTGCTGATCTCTAGCAGAGTACACCTCCCGACAACTTCTACTGTCTGCATCCCTACGCTCGGCGAGTCTGCATTGAAACAAATTAAAGATTGTGCATCTTCGATATCTAATCAGTGTGGCGCCGTGTGTATAAAAATGATAACTAATGACAGGTACATTTAAATCAAAGATCCTGCGCGTAAGGCAGTGTTGCTTAACAACTAACTCTGAGTAAGCTTAAAGCCGATAAAGATGTAATGAAGATGTAAAAGGTTACTTGGATAGTTTTCTTCGACGAGAGAGTAATTGCGTTGAGTTGAAAAATTGATATTCAGGGGGGATATGTGATATCTATTATTAATAGTTGCTGATGAAATTACAGTAACTTCATGTGCGCAATGGAAGTCGAACGAATTTGCGCCTCGACGTACGAAATCTTACGACGGAAATTATGGAAGAGAGTACAGATTAGGACATCAGATTCTACTCTACTAAGCTATGGTCTGCTATGGTAACCACGAGACAAATTTTAAAGAAAATAGTCACGAAAAGCGACCTATGTGGAATCACATGTCAGATGTTAAAAATGTAACTTATTTGGGCATATAGCATCAAAGTGCTAGAACTAAATTGGTCAAGAATAACGAACCTGAAGAAAATATCAATCACGTGGTTTTATCTGCGAGCACCGATGAAAATGTCTCCGTGAAATGGTGTTTAGATAGCTGATCAACTGCGCATATGTGTTCAAAAGATAAGTATTTACCGAATTAATACTACTAAGATATGAAAATTAGGTTAGCAGACTCATCTGAAACTTTTATAAATGGTTACAGGCAGGTGATTATTATAAAAAGTCAACTAGGAAGAGAAATTAAAAACAACGTTAATATAAATGAAGCTTTTTACGTGCCAAATTTACATACTAAATTTACATACTATTTCACTCCAAACAATACCGATGCAAGCGATTGCAACAGCTAGTAGATATACCAGAAGAAGTCAAATGCAAAACAAAGACCATATATGCCGAACCACAAAAACGAGCAAAATCATATATGATAGGCAGAATAGAAAACATAACCCTATATTAATTTGCATAGAAAAAAGCTTCAAGTATGCGTCGAAATAAAGATCTTCTGATATTAGAGATTTGGCATCGCAGATTGGTCATTTAATCATTAAATATTTGAAATCAGGTTAAGAAATCAAACATTTGGTTGCACGGATTAACTTTAAACTTCTGAACCTCTTTTGTTTAACTATGCGTAAAAAAAAAATGACTTAATTGCCTTTTAAAAAGTCTCATCGCGAATCGCGAAAGTACAAACTTTTGGAAATTGTTCATCCATCATATGATGAACCGTTTCGAATTCCAATCATCGGCAAATCAAAATATTTTATCACTTTCATAGATGATAAAGTTCCTCTACCCTTATTAAAGGCAAACACTAAGGTTTGAGCTTTAAATATATAAATGAAAAAAAAAATTACTAACATTTGTAGTCGGTGTTAGAAAAAATAATATTTTCATACTGATAATTCTCTAACTATTTCTTTCTTCATGATTTTTTAAAATTTCTAATTGAGAATGGCATTGGAAGAAGACTTGGTTCCATACACGGCTCAGCAAAATGGAATTTCGACGCTTCCAAAACAGATACGTTACGTTGAGATTGGCAAGATGTCTCCTCTAGTTGATATCGAAGCCTACCACAGTAGATTTGGGCAGAAGCTGATTTTAGCTGCAAATTATTTACATAGATAAGATGCCCCTCAGTCTTAAATGGAGGTGTAACCTGTTCAATATTATTGGCACTGGAATGCGCACATGTCATCATGTTGCTCCGCACCTTACGCTATTTTTCTAGGCGGTTACGACAGCCATAAAAAGCGTTTAATATATTATGGAAATTGAAACACACACCACCGGGGACATGAGTATCAAGATCGATTACAACAAAGATCCAGGTCAGGAATTTTGATCGGATATTCAGAAGAGAGTAAGGCATATAGAATATGCTCCAAAGAAGAAAAAATACTCTTTATAGCTCGGGACGTAAATTTTTCACGAGAAAATTGTACACAGAACATTATTTCCGGATCTGAGGAGGGTGATGAAATGGAAATAGTCCCTCTAATGACTCTTAAAAATGATCCTGAAGAAGATCCTGAAGATGCTACAGACAGCATCGATTCAGAGGATGATGCTACATTTGCTCCTCGAGGACGAGGAAGACCGAAGATAATGCGAACTGGTCGTGACGCCAATAGAAAATTTCTTCATACCTGCTTCAAAAGATGGTGAAAAAGAAAATAGATTAAGAATCAGGAAGAAAAAGGATGTGAATCACGAAAAAAGCTGATTGCCCACAATCAAGATAAACTGAAACAACTACCATTGGCAGTAGATGGAGGATCAGTCATCTCTTCTCACAGATACATTAATAGTCCTGCCTCTTGTCGAATGGAAAGATACTGCGATTGAAAAGATATACATCGCCTTCTGCGAAAATAGACCCATGGCAATAGAAGAGAGACCATTCAAATTGCAGAATATTAGGTTCAAAAATGTTGCTAGTAATAAATTTCAAAGCGGACGGGGCTCTTGATAAAAGATTGGCACGACTTGTAGCCCAAGGGTTTTCACAAAGACCAGGTATCGATTATTATGAGACATTTTCTCCCGTTATAAGTCTTGGTTCTCTTAGAACTATTGTTGCACTTGCAGCTGAAAGGGTATGACTATACATCAAGATGGATGTGAGGACTGCGCTCTCTCTCATGGTTGAACTAGAGGACCTATTTATGGACAGTACGCAGATCTATTAGAAGAAGATCATTAAGGAGATTAAGAAATGATAAGATCACCTCATAAAGGAAGAAGCTTCAAATATGCTAAAACAACTTCGCTTACCGTGAAAACTTAAAGTGTTGTAACTGAATAAAGCATTTTATGGACTGAAGACAATCTTGGTCGGGATGTGGTACAATACAACTTCATTCAAAGTTCTTTTAAATTCTTGATTTCAAAACCACAGATGCTGATCCTGTGTTATATGTGGCGGAAATGTGCGATCTCCATTCATCATTGGCGTTCTATGTGGATGATTTTGATTACGGGCATCCAAAATTATTATCATGTTTACACCGAATAACACAATCAAAAAGACAAAAGACTCTCAACCTTAACAACAATTACAGAATGACAAAATATCGGGAAACAACCATATTGAGAAACCTCATAGGTAATAGACGTAACAACTCTAGATCCAAAAACGTCGATTAATATAATAAATGTCACAAAGGGCGATATGTAAAAAAAAAAACCTACCAACCCTAATACTGATCACTACGGGTGTTGCTCCCCATCTGATATGGTAAGTAAATTGTTTAAAACCAGATCCTGTATCTGAGAGGGCATGGAATTGTGTAGCCAATTCCCTTATTAGGTTTATAAGTGTATCTGATTCACTGTTTCTCACCTAGGCCAGCACGGATATAATCATATGCACGCCGCTTCGATTCCGTTTCTGCATGCAGTTTAACAGATAATTATAATGAACAACACTGGAAAGCTGCAAAAAAGAGAGTCCTCAGGTACCTTAAAGGGACTATAGATTACACTCTTGGCTACTACCAAACTAAATTACCGGTGAAGGGTTTCACCGATGCGGATTGGGGAAACTGTATCATCGATAGAAAATCCTACACCAGGTATGCTTTTGTATATGGCGGTGCCAAGTCATCACTTGGGAATCCACGAAAACAAGACAGTTGCCCAAGCGATTGTTGAGGCTGATATATGGCTTTGAGGGCTTCACAGAGAAGCATTTACTTAGAAATTTTCTAGAGAAATTAGGGAAAGAATATGCAATAAAGAATAGTTGGATATATTGCGATAGTCAAGGGACTCAAAGCCTTGCATAATAACCCCATTCATCATTCACAGAACAAACGCATATTGATATCAGCACCACTTCATTCCGACACAACTGTGACAGAAAGGGAAGAAAATCGGGCGATCAAATATAAACCTACTTAAGAAATTGTTGCAGATGACTGACAGGCATTGACGGTGTGAAAGCATCATTTCTGTTGCAAAAGGATTAGGATTGTAAGAACATTGCGATATGTGGTATGTCATCGGTCAAATGCGCGAGATGGGGGTGATTGTTGAGAGTACGTCGATATACTGGATACACATTCGTCGTTATGCAGAATGAGTTGGTACCTCCGAAGGTTATATCTTAAGATTGTATTGTTCATATCATTTGTATTCTATTTTATCTTATTAAATAACACTTGCTATTAAAATCTATAAGACTTTGTATATATTGTAGTCTGTGTCATAATATAAATTTGTTTGCTAAACAAAAAAAAAACACACACAACAAAAAATTGTTTTTACTTGAATAGTATGTAAACCTGTTCTTGAAGCTTTTTTACCTATATATTCAAAGTGAATCATGAATATTGGACTTTCTATTATTTGATTATTATTATATTTTATTTACTTATTTATATTTATTATTATGTATTATATTATTATAAACAAGAATAAAAGTACCAGTATGAATACAATTGTTTATTTTATTGAAACTGCTTATCTTTTTATTTGTTATTAGTATACTACCATTATAATTTATATATTACATTATCATGATACCATTATATGACCTTTACCCCACAAGATTATAATTTTATTATTATTATTATTATTATTATTATTATTATTCGATTATTATATTATTTTATATTAATGTATTATAAACTCTTGAAAATTTTTTTTTTTTTTTTTATTAATGTTCTTTTTATGTTTATTTTATTTATATTCTTTACTATTTCATATTATTCATTTATTTGATCATTCGTATTTTCACTATTCTTTAATATTTCATATTATAGTAAAGAAACTAATAATTGATATATAAGTTAGTAATAATAAATAAATATAACAATATAATAATAATAATATAATAGTAATAATTAATATAATAATTAATAATAATAATAATACCAATAATAATATCAAAAATAATAAAATAATAAAAAAATATATAATAATAATAATAAAAATAAAAATAATTAATAATTAATAATAATAATAATAAAACTAATAAAATAATAATAATACATAATAATAATAATAATTAATCAATAATAAATAATAATAGATATAATAATAATAATTAATAATCAAATCTTAAATAATCATTAATATTAATTATTTAATACATAATAATTAATAATAATAATAGATAATAATAATAATAATAACAATATAATATTAATATATAATCAATAATAACATAATATAATAATAAAATAATAATAATAATAATTGCTAATAACATATCACATAACATAACAATTAACAATTAACAATAACATACAATAACAATAACCATAACAATAACAATAACAATAACAATAACATAATAATAATAATAATAATAATAATAATAATAAAATAATAATAATAATAATAAAATAGATAATTAAATAATATTAATAATATAATATAAATACATAATATAAATAATATAAATAATAAAAATGAATGAATATAATAATAATAATAATAATATAATAATAATAAAATAATCTATATTATATCATAATGTTAAATTATCATTATAATTATAATTATAATTATAATCTTAATTACAATTACAGATTTACAATTACAATTCAAATTAACAATGTACAATTTACCTAATTACCAATTTACCAATGTACAATTACAATTAAGAATTACAATTAAAATTAGTAATTAAAATTAAAACATTATCAATATTTAATGTATAATGTATAATATATAATTATCTCTCTCTCTATAATTATAATAAATTTATGTAATTAAATTATAATTATTCTATAATTATAATTATATTATAATTTATAATGTATAATAACAATTTGATAATAATAATAATAATATAATGTATAAATAAATAATAATAATGAATAATAACAATAATATGAATAAATAATAATAATTAATAGAATATTATAATATAATAATAATAATAATAGTAAATATTTCACTCAGGACTAAAATTGGACCACTTTCTTTTGTGTATATTTTGTTTTATAAACTTCAATAAAAATACTTTTCAAGACGCCAAAACAAAGTCATTGTAAGAAAGAATTTTATCTTTTATCAAAGAACTTAGTTTTCTATCTTCCATATTTTCTTAGACGTAGTAAAATCACATCGCAGGCTCATATTATATTATTATTATAGTAATTATTTTATATTAATACATTATTACTTTGTAAACTCATTATTTCGTAAAATTAATTATTATTCTGAACAAAGTTCGTTTTAGTATTATTATTATTATTATTATTATTATATGATTATTGGATTTTATTATTATTATTATTATTATTATTAATTCTATTACTTAAATGATTATATAGTAGTGGTTATTATAAGTATAGTAAGTATAGTGTAGTAGTTAGCTAGTGGTAGTAAGTAGATTAAGTAGTAGTAGTTAGTGAAGTAGTAGTAGTAGTGTATAGGTATTAAGACGGTTATTTATAATGGGCATGCGGGGCATAAACTATAATAAAATTATTGAATTGAGAATATCCCTGTTAAAATATATATCCAGTATTTTGAGTATTATCATAATATATATCTATAATATTACTACGTTATATTATTATATATGAAGATATATATTATCAATATAATATATATATATATAAATATATAAATAGTATATATATATATATATATAATATTACTATATAGTATATATATATAATATATATATATATATATATATATTAATATATATATATATATATGATATATATATATATAATTATATATACGATATATATATACCGTCTACCTATCTATTTATATTATAGTATATACACTACTTAGTAATAACAGTTTGTTTATTATACTATATCATATATATATGATATATATACATATAGTAATATATCATATATGTTAGTACTATATATACCCGGGTCGATATATATATAATAATTATATATATATTATATATACTACTACTCATATACTAAGTCTTAACTGGTTGTATAGAGTCACTCAATCTATATACTATATATATACAGATATGCGCACTATGCCTCTCCATCCGACACCCATACTCATATTAATATTATATTTAATATATGTTATGAGAAATACTAGTATATACTATCTTACATACTATATATAAATATAGAGTCCGATTCGCGTCGTTCATATACCTCTCCTAAATATAATACTATATATATATCAATATACTATATACTATATATATATATGCTATATTATATTATATACTATAGTATATTATATATATATTAAATATAATATTTAGATATATAACTATATATATGATATATTATATTATATATATATTTATATATATATATAGTATATATATATATATATACTATATATATATTAAGAGTTGGTTCTCGAACCTTAAGGTTGATTATATATACTATATTATCGGCACCTTTTATCAAAGATTTTTCTCTAACCTTAAGAGTTTTATCTCCAATTCCTAGTTTCTGAATTCTGAATTTATCTTCCTGGATTTAATTAGTTTTAACATCTCCTTAAAAAAATTTATACAATTTTAATATCGAGAATTTAAATTTAATCACATTATTTATCGGATGACCATAATACACGAAATATAACAAGTGTGCTTATCCAGTACATGTCTAATCCGCGGAATCCTAAATTTTCTCGCATCACTCTGCGAAAAAAAGCTCTTAAAATCTAAAGATAAGGAAAAGAAAAAGAAAACTTTGATCAGTACATTTGAGAAGCTTAGTTACAGAAATTAAAGAAAATTTTAAACATTTTTTCACAAAAAAAGTAATATTTATTTACAATGTCGGTATTTGTTTTAATCTTGATTTTAAATATTAATAAGCTTATGGTCTCTTTTCCTTTTACACATTATGCTATAAGAGTTGCGAAACGCTGAATATAATAAATATATAGGTATCACTATACATACATATTATAGTAAATATATATATACTATATATAATATACCTTATATTAATATGTATATATTTCATCATCTAAGTTGCCAGAATATGTTAATTGTATACTATATATTATATTATATTATATATATTAAATTTTTACTCATATATGTTTGTGACTCGATCTTATGTTTACAAACGATAATAGCTTCCCCTAACCCGCACTACTCGTAAAGCATGTCTGGCTATACTAACGATATATATAGACTATATTGATATCTCTCAGTAGCTGTTTTCTCTGGCTGAGAATCGTACATGCTTTGCCTAGTATCGCCTATGCTATGCGCTTCTCATCCGCATAACAAAGCTATTAAAAAGTAGCAAATATATATTATATTATATATATATTATATATATATATATGTAGTAATATTATATTATATATATATATATATATCTATTATATAAATTATTTATATATTATTTTATCTTATATAATAATATAATAGTCTAGTATATTATATATATATATATATACTATATATATATATATATATAATATTATATATTATATAGATATTATATATATTATATATATATTATATACTATATATATAGTGTATAATTATATATATATAATATATAATCTCATTCCGAAGGCTCCCGATGGATAAGGGCCGCCCCGACGTAAATTTCAACCCTTGGGATTCATTTTTAATATTATAGCGATCAGAATTGGCCAATTGGTTACCTTCCTCTTGAGTCCGCAGAAAAATAGATTCCCGTTTTCTTTAAGGTTAGGCCACAATATCGCTTCTCTCGCTCGAGTGTGTGACAGCTCATATAACGAAGGTGGTAGACCGGCGCTCCATCCGTAGCATAATAGCATCGCAATATATCGCTATATAGTACATGGAAATGGTAAAGCTGCCAGCCACCGCCAATCCTGTTCGGCCTCGACTGAACATCTGCTTTCTCCTCATCGTATATGTACCTGACCTCATGATCACTTTAACTACTGATATATTCATATAAATTATATAGTATATCATTGGTATTTTATGGTACATCCAGCCTTCCAAACTAACTTTATATATTATAATATTATTTTATATTATTATAAAAAGCTAATTATTATAATAAGAAGCTAGAATTATAGGATTATGCTTAAATTATAAATTTGTTTGATGCCTTACTTTTATTAATTCATTTCATATAATAATTATTGTTATCTGATATTTAATTAAAATAGCTACTATTTTTTGTTAGTCATTTTGAAAATTGTTCTATCCTATAAATATAATGTAACGTCTAATCATCCCTTTTCCCTTTTGGATATTAGTAGATTGAAACAAAACACAAAGAATAATCACTCCAATTTCTTTATAAGAAGTACAAATATCTTTCAGTGAAAAATATATATATAGAAAACTCAACACTGAAGACCGCAAATATTTGGGTATAAGAATGATTATTTTGTGTTATGTTTTTTCTAATATTCTTTTTTTATTTATTTAATAATTAAAGAATACAAAGATAGTATCGGTTTAAGCAAAATAATAAATTATTCTTCAAAAAAATAAATATTTTCCATAAAAAATTATAAATTAATTTTAGTTTTCAAACATCGTGTGATAATGCGATTTAAAAAATATTAGTTATATTCCCATCTTTTTATATTTATTTATGAAACCCAATAAAAATAAATATCTATTAAAAAATTTTAAATGTTTCAAAACTTTAGAAACTTTAAAATTATTAGAATTAATGATACTGAACGATTAAATAAGTACTGCTATTAATAATTTCTATTTATATAAATATATTGTATATTATAAGTAATGTAGTCCGCGGCATAGAAAATTTTGTGAAATATTCGAACGAATCTTTCCATCTTAGGCTTAACATTTCTGACTCAGTATTGCACACTCACCATTTAGGACACTGTTATAATATAGAAGTTCCATAAATACCGTTCTCATGGTGTGAGGAGGAATAAGTGGTGTCTGGCGCACAAGAATTTCGTGACCTCCTAGAGAAAGAATATCGAAGTATTGTAAAGTGATTAAATACGAATCATTAACCAATATTGAAAACGAAATATTTGTTTGAATGATTCAGAATAAAAAACTTTTAACACTCAATTACAATTTATAATAATTTGAATAATATATATTATAATATAATAAAATTCTAATAATATAAATACATACATAATACTTCTAAATTAGTAATATGATTTAATTAATTATTGAAAGTAGTATACAAATTTGTGATTAAAACCGGTATCAAACATAATACATTTATATTAAATTTTACGAAATTTCAATTTTTGAAATAATAATATTAATTTATTCAATTTTGTTTCAATTTAAATAATTTAATTATCTATTAAAATTAGTTAATTAATAATAAATATGTGCAATAATTATAGATATATGAATATATATATTTGTATTATTAGAAGGTATTGTCAATTTTAATTCGAATTTAAACATTTAAAATCAATAATATCAATAATATATATATTTAATAATATCAAAAGTAATAACTAATATATTTAATTATTTTACACAAAATAATATTCATCTTACATATATGATAAATAATAATATAGAGTTAAATGGAGCTGAGATAATCCAATTGTCAAATCAGACGCTTTCATAAACTAATTTCATAATTTATTTCAATTTCAAATCATCTAAATACTAATTATTAAACATAATATAAGTGAAAGGGCATATAAACTTAAATTTATATGATATTTATGTATATATTAATTATAAAAAAAAATAAAATAACTTCTAATTTATATTAGTATATGTGCTAGTATTAAATAATATTATATGACAGCTAAATCAAATATTAATTGATTAATATAAATAAAATTATTCTATGTTTTTATAAAGACCGTTTAAATATAAAATTAGAAATTAAATAAATCATGTATAATTTTTAAAATTATTTAGATTAAAAATTTAGCAGATTTCCCACAAATTTATTCAATGAAAATATCGAGAAATAATTCCAGATAATAAACATATTCTTTGAACCTCTATTTTAGAAATAACATATTTGATATAATAGTAAAATCATGTTGGTTAGATTTATTAAGTTTGTTGGGAATGATGGGGGAAGGGGAAACGTTTCTTGCATAATGAAAATAAAATCTAATAATATAAGATTATTTGATAATTAAAATTACATTAATAATATAATAATAGTAATATATAAATTAATATTATCAATATATCCATAAAATTCATTTAATCAATATGATTAATATAAGGATAATATGTAAGAGCTAATTAAAAAGATAATTACATTGACAATTATATTATTTACGTAGTTAATGGAGAATAAATACTTCATAAATATTTAGTAAGGTAAATGATCATTTTTATTATCATATATCTTTAACTTTTATAGTATATATTATATAAATTAAAGACTATAAGTATATAATTCAAATTACAATAATTTAGAATTTCTGAAAATGAGCTACTAATTGCAATACAGTGTTGTGTCCTTTGAGCCTCAAATAATATCGCCTATTTTCAAATTTAAATTTCTGTAATTAGGTTTAGGGATTGAGCTTAATGCAATCCACTTTTACTCTAATTTTTATAAATATTAATTGGAAAAATATTGTCTATAAATCAATAACAATATTTTAATAATAATTATTTTTAATAAATAATTAATATAATTATATAATAAAAAAATTATAAATTAATTGGGAGGCAATTTAATTACTATTAATATATACCCAATATATAAATGATTTAATTAAAATATAATAATAATATGTAATACCTAAATATACAAATAATATATACAATAAATATTATATAATAATATAATAAAAATCAATTATATAATAATAAAAATTAATTAAATTAAAAATAATTAAGAGTAATTTTTAATTAATAATTATTAACAATTAAAAATTAATTGTAAATTATAAAATAATTAAATTGTCAAGAAACAAGGATAATAATAAAAATAAGATTAAAATTAAATATATAATAATATAATAAAGTTAATAAATAATCATAAATAAAAAAATAAATATAAATATATAATTAAATAATAATAAATTAAATTAATTTTAATTAAATCAAATAAAATTAAATAATAAGAATATATAACAATAATAACATTTATATATATTAATATAAATAAAAAATAATATTTAATATAAATTAATTAAATATATATTTAATAAATATATAAATAAATATAAATTATATAATAAAATAATTAAATAATAAATTATTAAATAATTTAAAATTTATATTAATATAATAAAATATATTAATAAATTTATATTAAGTATAAATTAATTTATCAAAAATAAATATAAAGAGAAAAATAATAAATAATAAAATAATAAATTTGAGAATAGATTAAATCTGAATTACTATTAAAAATATTAATAGTTAATAATAATAATTTTAAAATTAAACGACAAATGATCGAAAACTGACTCAGGCAAAAAGGTATCATCAATAATATATGCAAATAATACAATTAATAATAATCTTTTTAATTATTATAATAATTAAAATATATATTGTTCATAATTTTAATAATTATAAAATTAATAATAAAGAAGCCATAACAAATAATAGAAATAAATAACCAATACACTAAGTACTATAACTGAACTCAAATTAATTTGACCTTAAATAATCTCCATAATATTAATTATTAGATATAGAATAATAATTATATTAAACTCAATAAATGAATAATAATATAATAATAATAATAATAATAAGTGATAATCCACAACAATACAATACACTTAATCTTATTGAAAATATAATAGATTAGATATATAATATAATAATATATCATAAATATATGAAAATGGAAAATAAATAATAAATTAATCCCCAATAAATAAATAAATATAAATAATAATCATATAAATAAATTAACTAAAATAATAATTAAATATAAATAAAATTAATAATTAAATATTATAATAATAATAAATGATGTAAAATCAATGATAATATAATATAATAAAATAAATTACCTAAAATACCTGTCGTGGTGTTTAAAGTCGATAATAATAATAATAATATAACTTTAATAATAATAAGTATTAATAAATAATAATATGAGATAATAAAAGAAATAATATATACAAGTTAATATAATTTGCAATAATAATATTAAATAAATTATAATAAAATAATAATAAATAAATAATAATATATAATTAATTTTAATTAAATAAAGGTAAATATATAATAATAATAAATAAAATTAATATAATTATAAAATATAAATATAAATTTATGATAAATTAAAAAATTCAAAATAACTTTAGGCAAATTATGTTTAAGTTATGGTGATGATTTATGTAGGTCTTTTGAATATAAATTCATGAATATATAATAGAAAATAGTATTAGGTTTTAATAATTAAGATTTCAATATCATCATAAGTAAATTAGTATAATATTGTAAAATTAAGTACAATAACTATATTAATAATAATTAGGTAAATAAGGCTAAACAAATATTAAATATTACTAGTAGTAAAATATAAAATTAAATAATTAATAAAATAATTAATAATTAAAATATAAATTATAATTCAAATAATTATAATAAAATAATATAATTAAAATAAATATTAAATAAAATATAATTATATAAAATTAATATAAATAATAATATTAATAATAATATATAAATATTAAATAATTATATATATAAATACTTTATAAATTAAATGTAATAATAATATAATAATAATTATAAATTAAAATAATAATAAATATAAAAATAATTTCATTAATAAATATAAATATAATAATTACAAAATAATATATAAATTAAATAAATATAATTAAATTAAATATAAATAAATAAATTAAATAAATTAATAAATTAAATTAATTAATTAAATTGATATTATAATATACAATTATATAAAATTAAATAAAAAATAATAATAAAATTGAATATAATAAAAATGACAATATTCCAAAAAAGTTGACATATTTAAGTAAAATAAACTCATTAATTTTAATTAAAGAAACATTAAAATAATAATTACTAATATTTATGTAAAGTAAAATTTAAATAATTTAAATTAATTAAATAAATTTAATTAAAGAGTTTTTAATTACTAATATAATATTAATAATATAAAAAAATAAAATTATTAAATTTTAAATAAGTATTAAAATACTTTATAATTTTATACATCAATAATAAATATAATTAAAGATAATGAATTATATTTAAATATAATTTAAATAAATAAAATTAATTAAATAAATAATTTAAAATATTCATAATTAATATAATTTATAATAAAATTTATAAATAAATATAAATATAAAAATTCGAAATATAATAATAATTAAAATAATTAATAATTAATAAATATAATATTATAATAATATTAATAAATTAAATTAATAATTAATATTAATAAATTTATATTAACAAAGATGACATATCTATTAAATCATATAAACTGACTACATAATATGTCTACTATAAGACAATCAATTTCTGAAATTTTTATACACTGGAATTCTCAATAACTCAAGGATTAATTAATACATTGATAATTTATCTCATAATATAAGAAAATAATATTATATAAAAAAGCAAATTTTATATTTATAGATTTAAAATTTGGTTATTAATAAACTTAATAATCTTGCAGTAAATTTAATATCAAAAAATAATATATTAAGATAATAATATATTATTAATGCTAATAATATAATAATAATAATAAATATTAAATAATAATATATAATAATAATATAATTAAATTTAAATAATAAATTAATTAATAGATAAATAAATTATAAATTAATAAATTATAATAATAATAAATTAAATAATTAATATTATAAATTAATTTAATTAAAATAATAATTATAATAAAGATAATAATAATAAATAAATAAAATTAATATTATAATAATTACAAAAGCATAACAACATATTGCATATTTGAAAATTTTAAAAATTTTCATAAAATAAAAATAAATTTTGAGCTTTAAAAGTAAAATTGAATAGAGAATATAAGTCAAAGATAAATAATAGAGTGTAAAATAGAGTATTAATAAGATATGGAGATAAATAACTAAATAATAAATGATTAAATATAGAATGAAAAGATAAATAAGATAATAAATGTAAATAAATATAAATAACAAATAAATAATAAGAAGAAATAGAAGTAAATATCTAAAAAAATTATGCTATGTAATAATTATCAAAATTCCAATTATAAATGAAATAAAAAAGAATGAGATCCAGGTCGCGTTGAATATAAATAAAGAATAATATTTAAATATAAATTAATAAAAAATAAATAATAACATCAATGTTATTAGTATTATTAACGAAAAAACATAATATAAAATAATAATGATTATATAATTCAAGAGTTTTTATAAAATAAGGAATAAATAATAATATGAATAATAAATGAAATATAAGAGATGAAAGAATAGATTAAAAATAATAATTATATGAGATAAATAAATAAATAGGTAAGAAATATAAATAAATATAATAATGAGAAATAATAATAATGATTTAAAAAGTATACAAATCAATGAATTTAATTTCGGAAGATTTAATAGTAATAATTTAATAGAAAGTAGATAATACTCACTTAGATATAAATAGAATATAGTCATAATGACTAGCAATTCATATTAATAAAAATGACACGCACATTAAATAATCAGTAAGCTAAAAAAATGATATAATCGAAACAAAAATAAAATCTATATGATCTATTAATTTCTATAATTTTTTTTAACTTTATGATGAATCAAGGTAAGATCAAATGAATCAAATATTTATCAGAGGAAATTCTTCACGTCTGAATTTCACATTTTATATAGAAAATTCAATCGTAAAAAGCTTATAAATACATATAGATGTATATATTTATTCGGCTTTTATATAAATTTATAAAATTTATATATATTATTATATATATATTATATATATATTATAAGTATTATAATATACTCATACTATAATATATAATTTTAACTATTTATTTCATCAATATAATTAATATTAATATCATTGAAGATTTAGCTATATTATTAATTATTATAAATATATAATATATATTATATTATATATATTATTATATTAATATATATATATATATACTAAATATTATTATATATATATAATATATATATATATTATATATTAATATATATTAATATTATATTAATAATATATATATATTTTATAATATATATAATATATTATATTATATATATTATATATATATAATACTATACTAATATATATTATTAATATGTGATAAGTTGTTAACACTAAGATTTACAATTATATAACTATTTATTAATATAATTATTTTATATATATATATATAATATAATATAATATATAAATATATAATATAATATATATATATATATATATATATATATTTATATATACTAGTATACTTATTTAAATAGTATTAATCTATTATTAGATCTTATAATTATCATAAAGTAATAATGAATTATTTATTATTGGATATTTTTTTATATATTTATGATATTAATGAGTTAATATGGTTATAAATATATCCTTCATATTTTAAAATAAGTTTTACAAATAACTTATTTATAAATATGAAATATAATATATTATGAAAGATTATTAAATTTATTATATTATTATATTGATATATTATATATTATAATATATTATATTATATATATAATATATTATATTATATTATAATATATATATAATATATATATATTTATATTATATATTATTATATTATATAATAATTATATATAGATATAAATATATATATATATTTATATATATTTAATATATATAGATAATGAAAATCATGCACACTCCCCTTTTATTGCAACACTCATTACTATATATCAATTATGTAATTGTGTGTATTATAATACCCTATTGAATATTCAACTCACTGCTGGATATTGACTCACTGAGCTCTATGCAGGTAAACGCGTATAATGTGATTGACCACTTAACGTACAATGAGTTAGTCACTCTGATATCAAAATAGATAACGCTACATCAAAATTACTTATTCCCGTTTGTTGGAATATAATAAGTCAACCCATACCTACCCTTACGCCCGAGGTGTGTAGCCGGTAAAAATATAGTGGCGTGGTACGGTCCATTAGTATCTTATTGGGTGGGTGTATATTAATATTCACCACGATAGTTAGAATAATATTCTCGATTTCTCTTTTAACTCATCTGGCGTAGGCGAGATGTCGGCTTGTCGTCATTACCGTACGGCGTTTTTCTTAGCTACGAGAATGTCTGGGAGGGATATATTCAAGAATCCTCAAGGGATCGGTATATAGTTGAATTACTCCATAGGGTTATTTCAAAATATATATATATATATTACATATATTATATATATATTACTAAATATTTAATATATATATATTTTAAATAACTAAAATAATATAACTTATATATATATATATATATATATATATATATAACTTATATATATTATTAATATATACTTGTGGATTGCTATATTTTATATATTTATATATATATATATTAACTTATTATATTATATATATACTATATATATATATATATATTAATAATTATATATATATATTAAATTAACTATTAATTATAATATATTATAAAATATATAATATATATACTATATATATTATATATATTATGTATATTATAACTATATTATATTAACTATATATATATATATTAATATTAGATTTAATTATTAATATATATTTAATATTAATACTAGTTATAAATTAATATTATATATATATAAATATATAGATATATATTGTATATATTTATATGATCATATAATAATTAGATTATAAATTTTAAATTAATTATTCAAGTGAAACACGGTTTCCAAAAGATATTAAATATATTATATATATATATATTATATATAAATTATTATATATATTATTATATAATTATATATTAATATATATATATTTATATATATATATATAATATTATATAATTATTATACTATATTATATATAATAACTAAATATTTATATTATAATATATACACACAATATATATACATATACTAGTATTTATCATGATAACTAAATATAATATATATAAACATTCAAATATATATACTAAATAATACTTAATATATTATTATATTAAATTTATTATTAATAATATATATTTAACTATTTAATATTAATATAAAATGATATAAAATACTACATTTTAACCTATTATATATAATATAATTTAGCGTCTCGCTTTTACGTTGGTCCAGTTTTTTCAGATCCTATGTGTGTCACTTGCCTGAAGAGGTTTCATTCTTGGTTAGGGAGGATGAAAGCTTGGCATGTTTTTATTTTAAATTGTTTTAAGATTTTATTTTTTAAATTGGCTTTTTCTGAGAATTGCATGTTTTTTAATACTATTTAATATAGTGTTTGTTGTTATAACCGTTTATTCTTAGAATCACTAAATAATAAATGTGAAAATTTATCTAATAAATCCAAGTGCTTTACTTTCTATATATATAATATTAATACTTTAATATATATATATAATTAATACTAATAGTTATTTATAATTATATATATATATATATTATATAATATATTATATTAATATATATATTATATATTATCTATATATTTATTATTTATATATATCTATATATTATATATTATATATACATTATATTTTAATTATTTAATATATATATTATATATTTATATACTATTATATTAAATATATTAAATTATTATGAATATATTATATTATATAAGATTTATATTTTATATTATATTATACTAATATTAATAATTATTAATAACAACACAGCATATAATAATATATGTATATCGTTAAGTACCTGCTATTTTATCATATTATATATGTAAATTTGTAATAATTTCTATATATTATATTAATACTATATCATATATATATAATATATATGAAATATATATCAGTATACTATTTATTATATTAATATATATACTATATATTATATAATTATATATATTATTATATTTATTATACTTATATATATATATAATATACTATTATAATTTCTACTTTACAGTATCCTATACAATGCCATATTGCTGATATTCGTTATATCTGCAAATGAAAATACCTTCTGCATAAGCTTGGCTGGTGAGTTAATGAAGTTAAATTTTATAGGTGAATATGAAATTGAAGTTATACAGTTTTGAAAGCTTTATTAACCTCTAAACGATATATTTATCTTATAATATTTAGCAACTCAACTATTATATAACTATATCATTATAAACCGTTTTTATATATGGTTTTATTCGTAAGGAATTAAATGAGCATTAATTATTTTTCCTATACCTTTTATTGGATACCATAGTTGAAGTACATAAATTTCAAAGGAATTATTTTTTCTTCACTTTTAAGAATATTATTAGATATTTACTGTTCTCCATTATCAGGCAATCAATATACGAGTATAGAAATTGGTTCAAAGAACGAACTTTAACTTTTAAAGTCATGACAGAAAGCGTCAGCTATGAATATTTTAAGAGCGCATGTTATATTTTAGTAAACCTTTTATTTTATATTTTATTTTATATTTTTATATTTTATATTTTTATATTTTATATTTTTATTATTTTATTATTTATTATTTTTATATTTTATTTTATAATTTTATATTTTAGTAAACCTTTAATTACTTTTAGCTTAAAATAATCAAAATTATTTGGTTTTCAAATTCTTTAATGAATAAAACTTGTATCAATGTTCACTGTTCTTGTGGGAAGGAATTAGATTCTGTCCTAAATAGTACCTCTCCTCATATTAGGTTTTGATAACCATCAAGGCTTCTATGATTGATTGAATCACGATTGATTCATGTTCAATAAATGGAGTTTATTATCTTTTTTAATATATAGATTAGTTTACTTTTTTTAATTCAAATCCGGAGTGGTACGTTTTTATTCTTGCTCTCGTTGTAAACGAAACACTTATAAATGCTCAATCATAGAACACTGAGTCTCTTCATATAGGAACATTTCCTTATGAGGGAACATATGATAGTATACTCAATCTCGAGCATTACATATTTTACAGTCTGTATACATTGATAAATGCAAGTTATCACTCAATTTCAATACATTCTCTACTCACGAATACATTTTTTTTTTCATCTAACTGGATTATTAAAAAATTATTCGATATTAACATTGTATGATCTAACGTACCCAGCTAATGCTTTTCTGTCTAATCGGACACCAATTGCAGAACCCTCCCCCCTTTAAAAAGAGATATCCTTCTAAATTTCTTAAATCATATTGTGCCTTAAATTAACAATTAATAAATTATAAATAATAATGAATAACAAATAATAAATAACAAATAACAAATAACAAATAGCAAATAAAAAAATAACAAATAACAAATAACAAATAACAAATAAAAAATTACAAATAACAAATAACAAATAATAAATAATAAATAATAAATAATAAATAATAAAAAATAAATAATAAATAATAAATAAATAAATAATAAATAGTAAATAATAAATAATAAATAATAAATAATAAATAAATAGTAAATAATAAATAATAAATAATAAATAATTAAATTAATATAATAATATATAATAAAAATAAATGTAATAAATAACAAATATAAATAATACATTAATAAATTAATAAATATAATCATAATAATAACAATAATAATAATATAGTTGTTAGTTATAAACAACAAGTGATTGAAAACTATAATAATTAATAATAATAATAATAATAATAATAATAATAATAATAATAATAATAATAAAAAATAATAATAATAAAATAATAATAATAATAATAATAATAATAATAATATTAATAATAATAATAATAATAAATAGATAATAATAATAATAATAGATAATAATATAATAATAATAATGATAATGATAATGCCGAATGATAATGTGATAATGATAATAAAATAATAATAATAATAATATAATAATAATAATAATAATAATGATTAAAATAATAATAAAATAATAATAATAATAATAATAAAATAATTTTAATAATAATAATAATAATAATAATAATAATAATAATAATAATAATAATAATAATAATAATAATAATAATAATAATAATAATAATAATAATAATGATAATAATAATAATAATAATAATAATAATAATAATAATAATAATAATAATAATAATAATAATAATAATAATAATAATAATAATAATACATTTAAATATTCTAAATTAAAAAACATTAATCCTCATATATGAAAGATATTTCATTCAAAAATGTCGCTTAATAAGTGCTTAAAATGGAATTCAAAAAAACACTGGCACCTTCCATCATAACTTATAACTTATTTCATTCAAAACCATGCAATAATAAATAATTAATTATATTATCGACTGTAATTATAATTGAATAATTATTCAAAATAGCGACCTCGTTTCGTCCTTCCATTTTAAATTAATTGAAAAAAAATAATTATTCTGAAGTATTTTGAGAAAATAAAGATGAATTGTTTAATATTTGTGTAATAATTTGTGCAATACACCAATTTTTTTCCGATTAGGTATAGTTAGGGACACCCAAATCGATTTCTTGACAGAATTCTCCTATTGGTCAGTACGTTGTGACGTACTGTCAATTTATTGGTCGAAAATTCAATGATAATTAAATTAAATGGAAGTTTTGAAATAGTTTTACAAATATTAAAGTATTAATAATAACAAAACTTTAATAATAATACTTAAAAGTATTATAAATTATGATAAGTAGCTTCACAGAATTAATTATTATTGAAATCTGGCAATCTCTTCAATTTGCGGTGTCCTTATCCTTACTTGACCCTTATTTTTAAATAATTACCAGTTTTATTAATTTATTATAGACTTATTGTATTTTTTTTCGAGAATGCAGAATTAATTGAATGGGAATTCTGCGTAGGAAGTTGTAAATGCTAAAATAATAATACTTAAGAATTATTGATTAAAAAACATGAAAGAAAATAAATAGATAAAGAAAAGAGAATAAAATTTAGTAATAAAACAAAGAGAAGAACGAAGAAAATGAATTAAACAAGGAATATTTTATTTATGTAGCATCACCAAAATTTACAGTAAAATTCTGGCTTCAATTTTCTTATTTTTGTGATTTGACTTAATATGTATTCATAGAATTGCTATAAAAATATATTATTCAAACCACGGAAATATAAGAATATAATCGAAATATAATACCGTTCAAACCGGATGTAAAATATTTTATGAAAATTTTATTAGTTTTGCAAAATTGAAGAAAGTAGGCAGTCACGTTCACGAAGCTTAGTAATAAATCTGAAATTATTTTTTTGAGGTTATATATATATATATATATATATATATATTATATATATATATATATATATATATATAGTATATATATATATATATATTATATAATAATATACTATATTAATATATATATTATATACTATACTCTATAGTATATATATATATACTATATAACTATATATATAATATATATAATAATATATATATATATATATATATATATATATATTAATATATATATATATATATTATATATAAATTATTTTTAAATGAGGTATATATATATATATATATATATATATATATGACCTTATGAGTTTCATAGCGCAGATAAATATGTTTTTTATATTTTTTTAGATATATTGTTGGTATATGATACTAACAATTATTTACGATGCTGAAGAGAAAGATAAGAAATTTGAAAATATTAAAAATTTAATAATAAGCAAGCACAAAATGTTCATTTTGGTGAAAAAGAAAACGGGATTATAGTGCTAACACGTGAAAGAATTTAAGGAAACGTAAAACATAATGTTTGCGGGTAAAATACGTTTTTTTATTGTTTTATTTTTTATAATATAGATTCTTGTGTATATATAACCAAAACAGTATCATAACCTGATTTAGAGGGCAGTAAACCGCAAAACCCGCTTTTTTAAAAACCCTAATGGATCGACGATAAGTAAAACCACCTAACTATGTATGGATCGACGATGCAGCAAAATTTCGACCTAACCTACATGGATCTACTCTGCCGGAACAGATTTTCTCTTGTTTTCTTGGAAATTTTTTGCACTACAGAAAATATCCCGAGACATCGCTCTGTCTCTGGCTCTGCCAAACGTACAAGTTGCGTAAAAAGTCGATATTAAGTAGTAGGAGGCGCTATATTGCCGAGCCACGGAAAGTGACCGCGACCTTTTTTGACCTTTTCTGACCGCGACCTTTTTTGAGCCCAATTTTTTACCTACCTTGACCTTTTGTTGACCTTTACCTTTTTGGGGCTTGACCTTTTTCGAGCCCCAAATTTTTTACCTGACCTTGACCTTTTTTGGGCGCTTTACCTTTTTGCCGGACTTACCTTGTTTTTCGACAATCCTCCTCCTTCCATGCGGTCATTATTGGCCCACGCCGTATTATTTTGAGACTCCTAATTTTCGGGCAACCCTAATTTTCGGCAACCTAATTTTTTGGCAACCCAATTTTTTTCGGCAACCCTTATAAAAAATTTTTTTTTTGACAATCTCTGAAAAGGGTGCGCCAAACGGTTGCGTCAGCAACCGTTGTACATGTCCCACCGCCTTAATTTTTCGGCGCAACCTTTGCGGTCTTCATGCGGTCAATTTTGGCGCCACCCTAATTTTTGACCACGCCTTGGATGGCTTAGCCCTTATTTTTGATATTTTCTAGCCACCACCTACACATGCCCTGCGCACACACACACACGACACACACACACATACATTAACCTAAGCCTAAACTCTAACTAACCTACCCAACCCTAACCAAACCTAACCTAACCAACCTAACCACCTAACCTAACCTAACCTACCTAACCAACCCTAACCTACCAACCTAACCTAAACCTAAGCCTACCTAACCTAGCCAAACCTAACTAGCCTACACCTACACCTAGCCTCCCCCCAGCCTTCACCTAGCCTACACCGTACACCTACACTAGCCTCCACCAGCCTTCACCTACACCTACACCTAGACTCCACCCGGACTTCTCCTAGCGTACACCTATACCTAGCCTACACGTGTCCCCTACAACTTTGATGGCTCAATTTTTTATGACTCGGCATTATTGATGACTCATCTTTGATGACGTCATCTTTAGCGGTTCATCTTTGATGGTGCTATAATTGATGCGTACAGCTTAGGTGTGCCAATCACCGTAAGAAGTATCTAGTGATTTTCTATTAGTGTTCTATGAGTATTAGCATGAGTGCCAGGTGAGTGCCAGGGGAGGGTGAGTGCAAGTGAGTGCCAATGAGTGCCAATGAGTGCCAAGTGAATAGTACCAATGAGTGCCAAGTTGAAAGAGTGCCACATAGTGCCGAGAGTGAGTTTGCCAACATAGTGCCAACTGAGTGCCACTTTTTTCAACCTTTTCTAGCCTCCCCTGAGCCTCGAAATAGCCCTAATATGGTGTACTACCCCTAGTAATAAGTCATGAGAATCCAGATGGTGTATATTACAAGTTGCTAGATTGCTTCTTACTATGAGTTAGTATTTGCTACCACTATATAGCCTATAGTATATATTATATATATATATAAATTTATATATATAATATATTATATAGATATATATATATATATATATATATATATATATATATATATAGATATATTATAATATCTATATTATATCCACTATGACACGTTATACACACATTCACTATTGCACACTTATAAACACGTTAGGACAACTTATTAAGCACTACACTCCATAGGCCACATTACATTAAACATAGACATTAGACACTTACATAAACCATATACAACTAATTCACACCATCACACAATACACTTTACACTTTAACACTCACAACACTCGATAATTTGATGCCTCAACTTTGATGCCTCAACTTGGATGCTTCCTCAACTTTGATGCCTCAACGTTTGATTGCCTCCAGCATTAAATGCCGTCAACTTTGATACCACCTATATTGATGTTTCATCTTTGATGAAATCATCTTTGATGGCTCATCTCTTCCCTACATTAAAGAACAGAGTTAATATTAATGCCTTCCCTAGTTCATAAGCTATCCACCAGGGCGCCGCATGCGCCCTCGCGTGAAGATCCACGAACCCGCACCCGCAGGTGCGCCCGCCCGCCCGCCCGCCGCGAGCGCCCGCAGGCGCAATATTTTTCCGCTACCCGCCCGCCGGCTGAGGCCCGCAGGCGCCAATATTTCAGCGTACGCCGCCCGTCGCGCTGCGCCCGCAGTGCGCAATATCTGCCGGGAATGAAAAATATATATAATATGAGGTCATTCATTTTTATTTATACTTTTAAAACGTTTCAAAGAAATTTCTTTTCAAGTATACTATGAGTCATTCATTTTATTTCATACATGATATTTTATTTAAAGAACATTTTTATATGATATTCAAAAGGTAACTCATTACAGACCTATTATTAACACATATATTATAACATTATTTTACTTAATACTTTTTACTTAATTACTTTTAATTTATAAATTTGTTAAAAAAGGAGAAAAGAAGAAAAAGCCAAAGTGTCTGAGATATAATCATTTTATTTACTACAATTGTACGAAATTTTACTAAAAACGATTAACATTTACATACCTTAAAAGCAGTAATCAGTAAATCAATAGAGTGTTACCTAAACACCCTAGGGGGGGAATTAGTATGCTTTTGTTTTACTGTTTTACTGCTTTAACTCTTATGTTTTACTGCTTTAACTTTCTGCTTTACTGCTTTAACTTTCTGCTTTACTGCTTTAACTTTCTGCTTTACTGCTTTAACTTTCTGCTTTACTGCTTTAACTTTCTGCTTTACTGCTTTAACTTTCTGCTTTACTGTTTTAACTCATATATTTTAATGATTTAACTCATATATTTATTAACATACATACATTAAGCAGTAAATCAGTATAAATCAGTAAAGGTGTTATTACCTAACACCTAGGGATTAGTATGCTTTTGTTTTACTGTGTTACTGCTTTAACTATCTGCTTTACTGCTTTAACTCTCTGTTTTACTGCTTTAAACAATCTGCTTTACTGCTTTAACTCTCTGCCTTACACTGCTTTAACTAGCTGATTTTACTGCTTCAAGTTTCGGATTTCCTGCTTTAGCTCAAAGTTATTTTCATTATGTTTTCTTTTATTTTGTTTTTAATAACATTTTATTTTTATCTTTAATCTTATTATGTTATATTATTATTTTATTTTTATGTTATTTTTATTTATTTTTTAATACTTTTTTATTAAAATGCATTTTATTCGTTTTATTTTATTTTTTTTTTTTTAATTATTTTAATTTTACCTATTATTTAATTAGTTTTAAAACTTTTTATTTTTATTATTTTTGTTGTATTTTTATTATTTTACTTTTATTATTATTTTATTTTTATTATACTTTTTATTTTTTTATTCTTTTATTCTTTTTATTTTATTTTATTATTGTTACGTTTATTATTATTTTATTTTATTTTATTTTTTTTATACTTAGTGTTATTTACTTCATGCCCTATTGTTATTATTATTTTAGAAACACACACACACACGATACACACAACACTTTTTTACCCCCCCCCCCCCCCCCCCCCCCCACCTTATACAGACAGTCCACTAAGGGGTTTTCCCAGACACTCACTATGCACTGTACATTTACCATAGACACTTACATTTACACTTATACACACACACAGATTTACTCACACAGATTTACTTACACTCACACCGATTTACTCATACACTCACACACAGATTTACTTACACCACACACACACACACAGATTTACTTACACAACACAGATTTACTTACACACACACAGATTTACTTACACTCACACACAGATTTACTTACACACACACACAAGATTTACTTACACCACACAGATTTACTTACACACACTAGATTAACTTACACTCACACACAGCATTTACTTACACACACACACAGCACACAGATTTACTTACACACACAGAGATTTACGTACACTCACACAGATTTACTACACTTCACAACACAGATTTTACTCGGTATTACATCACATACAGATTTACACACACAAGATTACTTAACCACACACAGATTACTACAGTCACACACATATTTACATTACACACCACACACGCACACTCACTACACAACCCACACACACACGCCGACACTCACTTACACACCCACACACGCACATTCACTTACACATAATAACGTATTAATTTATTAAAACATTTATGTTTTAATTAAAACACGTACATTTATATTACTCATTCAAATATAACTAAAATTATTTCAAAGTTTCTTAAAACTTCTATAATAAATCAATCATTATCTTTGAACAAAGAATTTATTATTAACTGTTAATACTTTTTGTTTATAAATTTTATAAATAACAAAGTTTTAAAATAACTTTTAGTAAAATTTTATGAAATTTTATTAAAAACATATATTTTACGTACCTAAAGCAATAAATCAGAAAATCAGTAAAGTCAGCCCCTAGCACCCTTCTACACCAAGCTATGCTCCACGTTTTGTTCTATTGACTTACTGCTTTACATCATCTTTAGCGATGTAATAAGTATAAAAATAACAAAATAAGTTCTTCTCTGCTAACATAACATGTATTTTATTAATTATTTAATGAATTACTTTGTATATGTAATCACACTGAAGAGTGGCTTACAGAATACTTTAAACCCGCAAAAAAAAGGGCTTTTTTCCGGGGGGGGGAGCTTTTTAGACTGGACCGAAACAGTTATTAGCCTGGGCGAAGAAACCAGCGATAAGCAACTTACTCTATCATTTTATAAACATCAAAACATAATCAGCTTGGAAGTTAGATTATGGGTGAGAAATAATGAAACAACCGTATTTGAACCTACATCATTTGGATTCTACATTTCAGGCCTAGCGCAGATGAAATATATGCTAGAGGTACGTAGGCGAATGTTAATGCAGATGAAGAAGACATATGTGTTATCTAATTACGTAACCGTAATTCATTACATGTTATACAAGAATACTACGCATTTAAGAAAACCCTTGATCGATGATCCTACGCACATCATTGATCGCTTCCTAAGTTCTATAGACGTACAAAAATCATTTATCTACTTAGAAAACAATGGCAGGAAAGTATTTATGCAGGTGATCCAGACATGGAAATTACTATATATTTCTAGCGGAACTTTTTACGTATGTGTTAACTGAAGGTGTTACTGAGTTACGAAACTATATATCATCGATAATGATATAAATGATTGGCATACTTGCAAAGATTAAAAGAATTTTAATATAAAAATAGGCGAAAACATCGATGTGAATTAGAATACCATATAAAATAATATTCTCCTGTATTTATATTTACTGCTTAACCATTCATATATAAAACCATGTGTAGAATATATTTAACACTCTTGCTAGCTACTATTTAATGTAATCCTTTATTAATATATATATTATACTATATAATCCATATATATATATATATACTATATATACTATATATATAGTATAAAATATATATATATATATATATATATATATATATATATATAGTATATATATATAATATAAATTACTGGTAAGCATAATGATTATAAATTTCTAATATATATAGCGTAAAGTTTTTATATAGCCTTATTATTACTTTCTAAAACGAAATACTTTACATGTATGTTAAGAGTTTTAAATAAACGAAACTTGGGCTTCAGAATATGAAAAAAACATGCTTTTTCATACCTTTAAAACCAAAAAGCGAAAATACATCTACCGACCAATCACATACGAGGTCCTATAGAGATAAGGATTACTCCGTCCACTCACAAGAAAGGTAAAAATTTCCTTCTTACCTGCTTAAAGGAATTAAAGGTTCTTACCGATCCAGCATGTTTCAGTTTGAAATATAATTTATAAACATTCATAACATTGAATTCTTTTTATCGGATTCTTGATATACGGGAATTTACCTTTTGACCTGGATATTAGGCTTAAATCCGCCTGTGATACAAAAAGGTTTATCCCTAAATATAGGCCTAAATTTAGGCCTAACGTATTTATTTACACCACATTTTACAGAAAAAGGTCAGTTTGAAATATATTGACCTGGTATTAGGCCTAATCGCCCCGGGCTGGTACAAAAACGGATTATCCTAAATCTTAGGGCTAGAGTATTTCATTTCAACCATTTACAGAGAGAGGTGCGACAGTTTCGCTAATCTGGTAACGAGTGCGGCCGTTTTTCTAAATGTGTTTTCTCGTGTTGGATTGTCAATGTACATAGATAATAAAAAAGAAAATCCAAATTATTTTAAAAAACTTTGAAATATGTTTAGTTAACATCGAGCGAATATAATATAAATGTAGTGATAATTGATATATTTTAAATAAAAACTTAGAATGATTTTAATAAATTACATGTTATGTTAGCAAGAGAGAACTTATTTTGTATATTTTTTTATACTTATTACATCGCTAAAGGACTGAATGGTAAAGCAGTAGTCAAAAGAACAAAACGCTGGCATTAGCTTTGAGTGTAGAGGCGGTGCTAGGGCTGACTTTACTGATTTACTGATTTATTGCTTTAAGGCTACGTAAAATATATGTTTTAATAAAATTCATAAAATTTTAGTAAAAGTTTTAAAACTTGATAGTTATAAAAATTTATAAACAAAAGTATTAACAGTTAATAATAAATTCTTTTCTTTTATTGTTCAAAGATAATGATTGATTTATTATAGAAGTTTTAAGAAACTTTGAAATAATTTTAGTTTAATTGAATGAGTAGTAATATAAATGTACGTGTTAATTAAAACATAAAATGTTTTTAATAAATTTATTACTTATTCATGTGTAAGTGAATGTGCGGTGTGGTGTGTAGGACGTGCTGCGTTGTGTGTGGGTGTTAAGTGAGAATGTGCGTGTGTGCTGCGATGGTGTGTGTGTAAGTTAAATCTGTGGTGTGAGTGTAAGTAAATCTGTGTGTGTAAGTAAATCTGTGTGTGTAAGTAAATCTGGATGTGTGAGTGTAGGTAAATCTGTGTGTGAGTGTAAGTAATCTGTGTGAGTGTAAGTAATCTGTGGTGTGTAAGTAAATCTGTCTGTGTGTGTGTGTGTTTAACTTATAGTGTTGTTAAGTAAATCATGTGTGTGATGATAAGTAAATCTGTTGTGTGTAAGTAAATCATGTGTGTGTTAAGTAAATCTGTATGTGGGTTATAAGTAAATCTGGTGTGAGTTAAGTAAATCGTCGTGAGTGTAAGGTAAAATCTGTGTTGTGTAAGTAAATCTGTGTGTTTTGTCTGTGTGTAAGTAAATCTGTGTGTGAGTGTAAGTAAATCGTGTGAGTGTAAATGTAAGTCTGTGTAAGTAAATCTGTGTGTGTGTTATAAATGTAAAGTGTCATGGGGTAAATGTAAGTGGACATAGTGAAGTGTGTATAAGTGTCACCCCCCTTAGTGCAATGTGTGTCTATAAGTGTAGGTAGTGTTGTGTGTATTGTTGTGTGTGTTCTAAATAAATAAATAACAATAGCATGAAGTAAATAACACTAACGTTAAAATAATAAAAAAATAATAAAAATAAAATTAATAATAAAATGTAAAATAATAAAATAAAATTAAAAAAATAAAAAGAATAAAAATAAAAAGTATTAACAAAATAAATAATAATAAAAGTAAAATAATAAAAATTAAAATAAAAAGAAATAAAAAGAATAAAAAAAAAAGTATTAAAACAAAATAAATAATCACAAAAGTAAAATAATTAAAAATAAAATAAAAGAATAAAAGAATAAAAATAAAAAGTATTAAAACAAAAATAAAAATAATAATAAAAAGTAAGTATATAAAAATTAACTAAAAGATTAAAAAGAATAAAGATAAAAAGTATTAAAAACAAAATAAAGAAAAACATTAATGTAATAAAATATATTGAGTCTAAAGCAGTAAAGCAGAAGCGCAAGCAGTAAGCAGATAGTTAAAGCAGTAAAGCAGAGAGTTAAAGACAGCTAAAGCAGATAGTTTTTAAAGCCAGTAAAACAGAGAGTGTAACCAGTAAAAGCAGATAGTTAAAGCAGTTAAAACAGTTAAACAAAAGCATACTAATCCGCCCTAGGTGTTAGTAATAACACCTTATTAT
>JABUQX010038040.1:50000-60000 GCA_015478945.1 Trachelipus rathkii
TCAGGAAATTATTTTTATTTTAATACCAGGTTTTAATAGTATTTGGTTATCATCTTATAATAAATTTAATAGGATATCTTTTATTTCAGCTGCGCCTATGTGCTCACCTGTTGAAGAAGAATATATATTAAAATATATTTATCTATTAATTTTAATATAGTAGTTTAGTAGGTAATATATTGATAATTGATATTCTCACTTAATATATAACCCTAAAGGATTTTTATTTCTTCATATCACTTTATTAGATCTTCATGTTAAGTTTTAATATGATCTTGGTTTGGTATACCCACCTTGCCTTTTTTAATATCTTTAGTAAAATTTCACTATGGATTTAATCTAAGCTAATATATAAAGCCTAAGCAAATTAAAAAAAATTGTTCCTCCTAATTATATTCATTTCTATTTATTAAATTAATTCATAAATGCTACTTCTTTTAAATTCTTTTATTTATTTATTCTTATAGGTTCTTTTATTCTTAATGTCCTATTTTATACATTTATTATGAACGTCTAATTCACTTAAATAATTTAATAGCATAACCGAGGAGCTAATTGCTGTAAATATGCACTAAAGTTTTATATATTTTTTTCTATTCATTTTACTATAAAATGTCTTACAGAATGCAGCAGTTAAGGTCTAACAAATGTATTTCTAGAATACGATTCATGAATTCCTCGTCGGTATAGCTATCGCACTGAGAATGTATTTATCAAATATTATTTTGTTGTGTATTCTTGAGACTGCATTAAGTAATTATTTGTTAGATATTATTAAGGTGTTTGTTACTATATGAAGTCGCACTATGTTATAGGACCATTTGTGGAATTGTAGTATGTTAGTTGTTTTACTTGCCGTTACAGTTTATAATTCATCCACTCTTTCGTATAAACCTGGATAACTTAAAACTTGTGCGTTGTATGTTTTATAGCTCCACTAGTATTTCTTTATATAACTTCAAGTGCTTTATTCTGAAGATTAGATTTATTGTTATGCGCTCGCTACCAATTATCATTGGTAGCCGTCTGAGATAGAATTTGGTAGTGTGGGCTTAGTACTGAATGGGTATGCATGTGTCAGTGTAGCTGGTAGAGAATAGAGTTGACAGATAACGAGCTAACACTGCGTAGAAGAGATAAGAGGAGGTAGAGAGAGGAGTGAGAGATAGAGAGTGGACTTAGAGAGAGGAGGAGGAGTGGACAAGAGGAGAATGGGAGCAGGAATGAGGGAGAGAGAGAGGAGGTAGAGAAGAGAGATGGATTGATTAGAGAGAGTATGTAGAGAAGAGTGTGGGAAGTATATGGCATCAGCAAGTTTGATGACCACTAGTTAATATAGAGAGTATGAAGATTTACAGGAGAGAGTTAAGGAGAGGGGAAAGACGCCGATATGCATAGAGAGGAGAGGATAAGTGGGGGTAGTGAAGGAGAGGAGTTAAGAGTAGGAGAAGTAAGTGAGAAACTGGGAGAGAGGAGGAAGAGTAGATTACAATGGAAGAGTGATGTAGTAGAGTGATGTAGTAGAGTGATGTAGTAGAGTGATGTAGTAGAGCGAAGGTAGTGAGTTGGTCGAGAAGAGAAGTGAGACGATGTCAAGGAGAAGAGAGAAGGGAAGGGACTAGGGATGTTAGGGATGAAGAGAGATGAAACAGAGGATGGCAGTATTAGAGTGGCAGATGGTAAGGAGGGATGGCGAGGAGGTACAAGTCTTTGAACATTTAGGGACAATAATGATTGGAGAAAAAGGACGATGAGAGATGGAGGGGAGGGAAGAAAGAATAGAGTATGTGATAGAGATTTATGGTATGTTATGATGTTGAGAGCAGAGAAGACAGGAGAAGAGGTGATGTAGAGATAGGGATAGTAAGATAGGGAAGACGCTACGAGAGGAGTTGAGTAAAGAATAGTAAGTGAGTGCTGGATGTGGAGGATTGAATAGAAGATACGAACAGAGTAATGTATACAATGATAAGAGTGCAGGGTGATGTAAGAGATAGAGAGCTGGGAGAGCAGGTCGGAGAAACAGATTAAGTGGTTAACTAGTGATTGAAGAAGCAGTCGGGTGTGAAGGGCAGGGATATTGAGAGAGAGTGTATGAATGTGTCGTCAATTGGTTTTTGCAATTTTCTTGGAGGAAGAGTAGGAGGTGATGAAGAGCGAGATAACCTGGTGTTGGTTAGAGAATAGGGGATGGAGACGTGTGTAGGACAATGGAAGGAAAAATGGGAAGAGAGATGGGAGAGGATGCCCTTATATTAGCACGCCGTATGAATTGTGATTTATGTGTGGCGAATCTGAAGATATACTTGAAAGGATTCGAGGAGAAATTTGGAAGGAGTGTGTAAAAAGAGAGGTTTTTGAAAGTAAACGGTAGATAAGGATAAGGTTTAGAGTTGTGAGTGGGGAGGAATAGTCCTGCAGTGTGAGTTATATTAGATAAGTGAGGGAGGAGTTGGAGTACAAGGGTCTGAAGCTTTAAGTTATTTAAGGAAAATAATGACTGGATCTGTATAGGGAAGCGGATGGTGCAAGGTAGGTAGGAGAAAGTTGGTAGAATGGGCTGAAATAATAAGGTCGTTGGCATGTGTGCTCAGAAATATTAAAATCTGTTAGAATTGGATGTCAAAAATGGAAGATCTTTGAAGGTATCAATATTTGCCAAAAACAGTAGTGTGCTGCAACGGATTGCTTTTTATAATCGAGTAGTGCATGCTTGTTTACCTGTATAAGTAATTAGCATCGAATAGGTTAAAGAATGAACTGATGTTGTTTGAGATAACAGAATAATATGGGTGTATTTTGGAGGATCTACGGTAGCAACTTTTGGATTGGTTGTTCTTCTACATGGACAATGTAAAACTGTAGTTGTTTATGTTGCTAGTAATTAGGGTTTTTGAGGATGCACATTTTGTATCCAACATAGGGAGAGAATTAGTTAACGATATTATTGATAAGATAGTGGAGTTGATTATAAGTGTGATGGTGTGGAAAAAATAAGGATTAAAATGAAGAAATTAAAATGAATGTTTATAGTTTGAAAATAATGGGTTTTGGTCATTAGTTGATGAAACGGATATGATGATTAGTACGGGTGGTTAAGGGAATATATAGGGTGAGTATGCTGGGCCAACTCGACCGGGACTGGGAACCAGTAAGAAAAAGTGGATTGTAAGAGTTCATAATAATAAGGAATGTATTGTACGGAGATGAATAGTTAGTTATATATAGTGGTAGATATATAAGATCGATAGATAAAGATAAGCTAGTGGGTGCATAAATTATAGTAGAAGTGAGATGGCTAATAGGGGTATTTTTGAGCGAGGGGAATATGGTTGTTGGACCATGACCTGGGTCAATGGAGAATTGTAGCCACCCCTAAAAGCATTTTATATGAATGTATGACGTATGATGAGCCTACATATTTTTAATGTCATTGAGTAATATTTTACACGCTATGGCTAGCATTAATTCAATCTGTGGAGGGAGAAAAAGGAATAAGTGCGGGATTTAGGTGTTGAAACTCATAATATCATAGAATTAAAAAATGCATTTAAGAACTAGATGAAGAGGTATTATGGTTATTTATAGTGATATGTATTATTTGTATATAAGTCGAAGTGGAGTTCTAATAAAGTTCTTTAATAGAAAAATCCATTGAACAGTTATGTATTAATAACCGCTGAACATATACACATACATAGATACATTATTTTTTTTTTAAAGTATATATATATATTTATATATAATATATATATATATTAAATTTTTTATAAATTTATATATAGTTATATAATTTATAAATGTCTTAAAGTTATATATTATGATATATATTAATATATACTAATATTATAATATTATATAGTAGTATATATATATTAAGTTAATATTTATATTATTTAAAGTTAAATATATTTAATTATGAATAAGTATACATAGATATTATTATATATATCATAATATATATATATATTATATATATATATATTATATATTTATATTAATAAAGTAGTAGTGTTAATATGTATTATATGTTTATATATATATATATATTATTATGGTTTATATAATTTAATATATATATATTAGTATCTATAATTTAATATTATATAATTATATAAGTATTATTATAATATTAAGGTTATATTAATATATATTATATAGTTATTTTTTTTTTTAAAGGTAAATTTCATTCAGCCGAAAGAATACTTACTGAAAGTCAATGCATTTAAAACCAGAGAATATTATATGGTTTTTGAGAAAGTTTAAAAAGATGAAGAAAAACAAATGGCTAAACTAAAATGTAGAAATATAAAAATGAGATGAATTTCCTATTATCTATATCAGAAATATAAGATGGCGATTTTGTTGTTAAATATAAGATGGTTATTTTGTTGTTAAATATATCATTTCTTCAAATGAAGAAATTGAACCAACTGAATTTAAAAATAAGATCGTATTATGGAAATCTGAATCAATTCCTGACAATGTTAATGGTGAGCATAGTATTAAACAACTTATTTCTATTAAAAGAAATAGAATATTGTATGTAAACTACTGCTCCTGCAGTAGTGCAAACAAAAATGAAAAACAAAACAAGGTTGATATTATTTTTATATCTTAGGCCTTATGACAAAATTGAGGTAAGTAGCTAAATGACTGGACCCATATTACAATACCTTTTCAAAAGCTGAAGTTTGCTCAATAGTGGCAGATTTCAAGTTACGAATTTAAACCATCAATTTTTTGCAACATTTTATGCACCACACAAACCTATTTCTACATTTGTAACATCCTTGCTCATATATAAGCTTCTCAACCCAAATATCTTCCTGCACTTTTTATGCAAACAATTAAATAAAAGATATGAAATCATTTCAATCAGCAGATTTTAATGATAATTCCTCAAAAGGGTTCTTGAAACACACTTGAAATTAATATACACAATATTTGGCTTAGTTTATCTAAAAAAAATTCTCCTTAATATACATTATAGAATATAACTTTGCTTTACATCACAAAAAATAAATTGCTTTAAAAACAAAATATATTTTACCTACCTCAAATTGATGAACAATTTCTCAATAGGCATCCTTGAAGCATGTACTGGTTTTTAATAGGTCAACCATAAGAAAGTATTGTTAAAAATAAGATTAATCTCCTCCACATGTAAAGCAAACAACAAAGATAAAAATTCAAAAAAGTAGTGGAACTAACCTATTACTGTATCCATTTTACAGTCCTGACCTTGCATTATCTGTTATTACACCATTTCCGGTCAATGACCCATTTGCTTTGTTGTTAAAGGTTCGAGAATATCGAGTAAGTCAAAAGTGGACAAAAAAAATACATACAAGAATGTCTGAAATTGGCAAAAAATGGATTCAAACAATGAAACATAATGATTTGAAAATTTGAAAGTTAATTTCCATTGCTTTATTAATATTTAACTAGTAGCTATAGCTTTATGAACAAATGGTGAAAATATGATTCTCAGCATACAATACGTTGGCTGTGGCTTTATACAAGTTTTGATATCATTTAAAAGTTCAATTATAAAGTGCTTTGCAAACCCAGGTCAAGCTCCTCTCCGGGATCCAACTTTTAATATTTAATTTCTTCACCACAATTAGTGCACATCACATCTTTTATTTTTGATATTACACCACATTTGAAGTTTGTTTTATTACCTATCAAGTAATAGTTATTAGATTGATAAAATATTCCTCATGAAATATTGGGATGGGATTAAACTTTCTCCTGCATTCATATCCAGTGATTTATCTCTTTCACACCTCATTTACACAGTTTCACAAACATACTTCTTGAGATTCTAATAGGAGAGCTTACAGATACACAACAAACTGCATTTCACACACACTTTTAATAAATTAATAATGCCTGATGAGGAAGCAACTAATCATTCTCTCATCTAATTTTACAGTAATATTTTAGGTTTACAGGATCCAGTAGAGAGGATGGTGCAATTAGCAAGCTACCAGTTTATTCTAGGACACTTCAATTTTTCTTTATTTAATGTTGTAACATGCATGCATTCTTATCACTATTTTTATGCTCTTGTCTGATAATGCTTTGAAATTTCAATTTCACTCAGAGGCAAATGATCTGCTTAAGTGTGTGACAAGATTATCTGATTTGCATTATTAATTTGGAGTATTCCAAATTTTATGTTAATCTAAGACAATTTTCTGTACTATAATTTCAGCCTCTAAGTCAAATAACTATCCTAATTTCTTTGATTTTCAACTCTCATATTTTAACATTCTCTTTTTTCCTCTTTAAAATCATTACTCCAAGTGACTTCCATTTCAACTGCAAATGATCTTGTAAGGCTGATGACTGATTTCGCAAACTTGCCTCCCAACTTCTCTAACCATAAAAACCATGAGCAGTTAGTACTGCTTCTAACTTGAATCTCTAACCATCTTGAAGATGATCAATAGTACCATTGCTTCTATTGTAATACGCTGGTTTATGATGTTAATAATTCATTTGAGTTCAACAATCTCCCTATTTCTGTTGTGGACTTTTTAAAGTCTTCAACTGAAAATCCCCTGACTTCTATGACGATGTATTGTAGCAATTTTGTCTGTATCTAGTCAGAATTTTTGCCTTGAATGATGGGCCCATGTGCTTTCCTACTGTCTCTGTTTCCTTCATCTAATGTTTAACATTAATGATAATGTTAGATTTATAAAGAATCAAGTTCAGAAAAAAAAGGAAACAATGGATTATAATTACTTTGATTTTCTCGTTTCCATACCATGATATACAGAACTGTGAATCACCTGATAAAAGTGGATGACTGTCAGTTCAATATAGAAGCACACTATTAAAAAGATTAGCAAAAGATGTAAATAAAGTTTGATTACCTCACAAATCCTTAAGACATGTACTATCTATATTTCATTCCAGAATTATGCAAAATCTAAAGTTCATTATAACAACAATTCTTTTTTCTACAGAAAATCCAATTAATATTCAGGTTGAATTTTTTTCCTAAATGAACAATAAAAATAAATATAAAATAAATACATTGGCATAGGCACAATCATTAGACAAATATTTGAGGATATAAGTATTAAAAAGCCTGCTGATTTACATCCTTGTGACGAAAATCCATTTAATTGTTTGTTTTTTTGTTTTATTATTGATAAAAGCAATTGTATTTAAGAAAAAAATGTGAACAAGTCGAGGTTCCTATTTTATAAAACAAATAAAAGTGAAATTGAAACATGGATTGAGATTTACAAATTAGCAAACTATTTTTTAAAATATAAACTTTAGAATTTTCTATATATACTAGAAACTTCTTTCAAATTTACAACAAACTAAACAGTTTGCTATAATTAATATCAATTTATTTTAATATTTATTAGAATAAAAAAATAGGGACTGTTTTAAGGGTTTGAAGTTATCCTGCAAATCAGGGTATGTGATTTTTTTTGATTTTTTTAAAAAAATCAAAAAAATCAAAAAATCAATGATTTTTTTGATTTATTTGATTTTTTAGGTACAAATTGCCATTTAAATTATTATTTTGATAAAATTAGTAAAGGATCCTAATTATTACTTATTATAATAAGTTTAGTAAATATATATAATTATTATTTAGTTTAATTAAATTATTTAATTATTAATATACGAGTTAAAATATATATATACTATCTGAGTATCTAATTTTATTTGATTTTTTATTGAAAATTATTTACCTCTTTTGCAGAATTTGCTTATTATATAGTATCGAAATTAAACCAGGTCTTACATTAATCAGGCCTGATAATAGGATAGTTATAATTAAATTTAAGGAAAGAAAAAAACCTTTCTACTAAATGATAAAAGTAATAAAAAAATCATGATTTTTTATAAAACTCAACTGATTTAATTTATTGATTTAAAATTCAATAATTTTTTGGAAAAAATTTTTTAATCAGTGCTATCCTTGAAACATGCCCAAATCTAATTAAATCAATGCAAAATCGTCTGTCATAAAGAATCAAGGTTGGTGATTTTGATTTTTTTTTTAAAAAAATCAAAAAAATCAAACCAATTGTCTTTTTAATTATTAATTTTTTGATAAAATTAGTATATCCTAATTAATTACTAATACAAGTTTAGTTAAATATAATTATTAATTCTTAAACAAATTAATTAAGTTATTATAAATTATGTACGGCGTATATAACTGTATAATATCTGAGTAATCAATTTTATTTATTTTTTATTCGAAATATTTGAAACTAACATTGATGAATTTGGTTATTTTGAAACGATCAAATGATACTTATCATTATCAGGGTGATAACAGCGATAATTAATTAATTTTGGAAAAAAAATTTGCCTAAAAAATATGAAGTAAAAAAAAAATCATTGATTTCTTTCATAAAAAATCAATTGATTTAATCAACTGATTAAATCTATTTGATTTAACTCAGTTATCTGTGGTTCAAACATGCCCAAATCTAATTAAATCAATGCAAAATCGTCTGAACAAATTATAGTGCTAGAAGTTGGTGGAATTGTTTTTTTGTTTTTTAATTAAAAATAATAACTTCCTTCATTTATTATTTTGAGTAAATTAACTCAAGAGTTATATGTATTCCTTACCTAAATTGTAAATAACAAGTTTCAATAAAATAATTATTATTTAGTTTTAATTAAGCTATTTAAATTATGTACCATATATACTGTAATATTCATCTGAGTAATTTAGTTTTTTTGTATTTATATATATATAAGAAATGATTTGAAACTACATTGATGAATTTGTTATATATATAGATCAAAAATCAGGTGATAAACCAGGAATTATTATTTAGAAAAAAATTTGTAAAAATCAAAAAAAAATCAATAGATATATATACATAAAAAAATCAATTGATTTAATCTAACTGATTAAATCAATTTGATTTAATCAGTGCAAACCTGCTTGCAAATTAATTGATTTATTATTGCATTTAAATATAGTAGAAATTAAGTTGAATATATAGAATGTTAAATTTTTAAGACTTTATTAATTATTTTTAGGGGAGAGGGAAATTAAGAGTTATTAAAAGAAATATTTAATAAGAAACCAAAGCTTGTTCTTTTTTTTATTTGGATGAGAGGATATAGCAGGGCATTAAAATAAGATGGTTAATAGGTTTTCTAGAGAAATTAATATTTTCAAATTAATATTATTAGACTAATTTTCTATAATAAATAAACTTTTAGAATTGTTCATATAGCTATACCAAGAAAAAACTTCTTTCAAAACTATTTGTGAATTTCAATAATATAAACAGTTTGAAGTATATAATCAAAAGCATTTTAATATATATAATACTAATTAGATTAAATAAATGTGGCTGGTTTAAGGATTTAAAGTTATTGTACAATTTAATTGAAAATGTATTACCGTATTTATATTTAGAAATTAAATTAAATTTGGGGGCCTAAAATTTTAGTTTTTTTTACTGTGGTTAGCTATTTATTATTTTGGTAAATTAGGAGGAACCAGTCAAAATATTTAAAAGAAACCAATGATTGTTCATTTTTTTTCTTCTTTTTTTCTGAGAATTGGGAAGAAAGCAGATAGAGATGATTGTTAATTGCTTTTCTAGAGAAATATATTTAAATTTGTTTCAAATAAATAACTCCAAAAATAAAAAACTTTTAAAGTAAAAATTTAGTATGCCGCCTGGAATTAACAAACCTACATAAATTTTGAAAAGCAACTATTGTTTCAAGAAATTATGATTAACTTTATATCTACCTTACTTAAGCTGTCACCAAAGAAAGAACTCTGTGAAAATTCAAGCATCCTAAAATGAAAGAAAATGCTTGAGATGGAGACAGATACTTTTCTTAATTAGTAAGTAATGAAAATACCTCTGATGATATGACTTTTGATAAGGATTATATAGGTAAAGTTGTAGACAGCGACCCACACATTTTGACACCGAAATTTTCTATGCTAAAATTGTCTGAAAAAAAAAGAGCA
>JABUQX010038040.1:62500-67500 GCA_015478945.1 Trachelipus rathkii
TATATATTATAGGTATATATATATTAGTAGTTATATATATATATATATATATATATATATATTATAATATATATATACATTATATACTATATATAGTATATATATATATATATATATATCAGTAGCGTGCATTCAGGGCATGCAAGTCATGCTGAGCATGACCAAAGAAATATAGAGTTTTCCCAAAACTATTATTATAAAAAGAAATCTGCTTACAAACTAATAATAACGAACCAGGATACACATTATGTACCAAAGTGTATGGTGTTAAATCTTAAATTCATTTCTAAAAATTCTTTCAATATTCATACTAATAATTAACTAATACGTAGCATTGAACAATTTCTCATTGAATGCATTTAAAAATAATTCGTCCTGCAGCGACGCGCGCTACCCGCGGGTGAATATGATATTATTAAAGACGAGGACGAAGAACAACGCTGTAACTCCGAATAGCATCGAAACTCAGATTCCGTCTCGCTCGTCGTATTACTGAACACGGTTTCAGCAATCGTCACCTACGATATATAATTATATATATAGTAGTATTATATATATATGTTTATATATATATATATATATATACAGCATATTGTATATTCTTTAGCTATATTATATTAAAATAAATAAATAATAATAGTAAATAATAATAATAATTATTAAGATAATAATAACCAATAATAATAAAATAATAACATAATCATAATAATAAAGTAATAATAACTAATAATCGTAAATAATAATAATAAATATAATAATAATAATAAATAATAATAATAATAATAATAATAATAAATAATAATAATAATAAATAATAATAATAATAATAATAATAATAATAATAATAATAAATAATAATAATAAATAATAAAAATAATAAATAATAAAAATAATAAATAATAATAATAATAAATAATAATAATAATAAATAATAATAATAAATAATAATAATAAATAATAATAATAAATAATAAATAATAATAAATAATAAATAATAAATAAACAATAACAATAACAATAACAACAACAACAACAAAGCTGATAATATTTTAAGCGGAAAATACCCAGGCATAGAGAAAAGATAAAACCCCTGCAACTATCAGAGTTACTTCAATTTTCGTATCTAAAAAAATTATGGGACTACTATATATTGGTCTTACTCAAATTCATTTATAACTTTACAATTAAATCAGTTGGAATATTGGATAATTATTTTAAGGAAAAAAAAATAATAAATAAATAAAAAAATAGTGAGAAAAAAAGGGGAAAATGTGATTTTGCTTTGAGCGACATTTTTATTTCGAATTTTACTCAGAGCTTGGTGTGCTTAATTGCATTATTTTTGGTGTCGAAATTTTTTAAAGCTTTAGGAAATCTTTTTGCTTAAGAAGTCATAGTGTAAATGTAAAAAGAAAACCGTTAAGAGTAAATGGAATGCCGCCAGAAATGTGTTATTGAAAAGATCTTTTAAAGAACAAGATTTAGTATGAGAAATTTAGAAGAAAATTTAATTTATTAAAAACGGAAGATTAACTTCACCATTACCAGACCTAAAAACCAAAGGAAAGAATTTTGTAAGACATTTTCAAGAATGTGATTATGAGAAAAAGAAATGGTTGACTGGGAGTTCAAAATTAAATAGGCTTTTTTTGTTGGCCTTGTTTGATTTTTTTCCTCAGTTTTTGTACATTGTTGTGCACATGTGTTGAATTTAGTTTTATCTCAAGCATGTGGAAGTATTAAGGAATGTAAGTTATTTTTCACGGTTTTAAGTGGTTTAGGAAGTTTTTTCGCTAAATCGCCTAAAAGGACAAGTGCACTTAGATACTATAGTTAAAAGAAGGTTTCCAAAAACCGCACCAACTAGATGGAATTACAGTTCTCGCTTAGTTTTGCACGAATAGTCTTTAGTGATATGAATTATTTGATGAAATATTGATATGTAGAGAAAAATGGGGAGTGGACATAACTATCAATTATCCGTAATTGGATTCAAGGCACAAATTAGGTGACTTTTAAATTTATTTTTCTACTTGAAGCATTTTAGTGAAAATATATTTCCATTTGATGTTTTATTTATGTCCTTCGTCAGAAAGTTTGATATTAAACTTTATTGTGCTAATTGAAGTTAGGAAAACTACTAAATTGATTGAGGAAAAGCAAGATCTTTTCTCTAAAATATATGACAATGTTAAAGGAAATTTTCCATCAGAAAAACATAATGATTACTATAGAAATCTATATAATAACATCATTCAAACAGTTGTGAATCAACTAAGAGTCAGATTTAAATCTCTGGAAGATCTTGTTTAAATAGAACATTAAAACAGTCATAATTTTAAACAATAGCAAAAGATTGTTCCTTAAGAAAGTCTTTCGAGTCTTATAGTATAATTTACGGAAGCCATTTGACAAAATTCGACTGCAGAACAAATTGATAGTTGTGTATTCTTCGGATGATTTTAGAAATAATAGTATTGTGCAACTAATAAAACACTTCCAAGACAATGAACTTTATGCAGTTATGCCTGAATTTTTTAAACTTTGCCAGCTCATTGCTACAATACCATCTACAATAGCAACAGTAGAAAGAAGCTTTTCTGCATTGAAAAGAATTAAAGTATATCAGAGAAATACAACAAGCGAAACTCGATTGTCAAGTATTTCATTGATGTCAATAGAAAGGAACCCTGTCTATTTGAAGTTAAGAATTCAAAAAGATTTTAATGGAAAGGATTGATATGATTCAATAAAAAAAAGGAAAGGAAGGATTGATTATTATATTCAAAAATAAGGTAAGTAACATAATTATCAATCTAAATATTATGATTATATATATATATATATCTAATATATATAATATATATAATATATATATATATATTATATATATATATATATATATATATATATAATAGTAATATATATATATATATATATATATTATATATATATATCTATATATATATTATTGCATGACCGGCATAATGGGTCACTGCACGCCAACTGATATATATAAGTATTCATATAATATATATATATTATATATATATATATATTATATATATATATATATAAGAATATATAATATAATATATATATATATATATTTAGAGTTAGTGTAGGTACGTGTATAATAATAGTATATATATATATATTAATATAATATAATTTATAATAGTAAAGTAAGTAGTGTAAGAGCAGACGGCGAATAATAGGGTTCAGATAGTATGGTAGTAGGTCAATCGCGGTAGTGTTTATAGCGGAGGGGTTGAGCGTAGTGAGATGAAATAGTTATACTGACGGGATAAGTTCAATTAAATAAATAATGTGTATTGGAGAAAAGAAGATATTTCGGGGAACAGATTTGGTAGGATTTGTCTTAATGAAGGATATTGGAAACTTCTAAACAAGATCACAATACATTAAATTTTAACAATAATGATATTTGATTTCCTTGTTCGGCGAATTCGTTTGAGATATAGTCGGAAGATTTTCGAAATATTTATTATGTTAAAAAACTCGAAAGTTATATTTGGCGCTCAATATTTAAATTTGAAATCCATAGTAAATAACCAAAAAAATTTGATATATATTTTAGGTATGTTTATATATTTTGCAGCAATTTATAACAAAGAAGGAGTAATGGCATTAAAATATATTTTTTTATTTTGTTTGATTTAACCTCTATTATTTATTGTAAATTTACAGTTAAGCCCGGTAGAAAACCCCGGTTTTCGCCTGAATTTATCTTCGGCCGGGGTCGCTAAAAATGGCCGGGGTTGGGCCGGTGCCGGGCGGGCCCGGTCGGTTCCTAGCAGCGAGTGACTCGCAGGGAGTTGTGAGTCGGAGTGACTCATTCTATACAAATAATCAACTAAAAAGAGCATGTTGATATATATATATGGTAGATATAGTTATATATATATAATATATAATATCTATAGTATATATATATATATATATATACATTATATCTATTGATACTATTATTCAAGTCATATATTTGTATATACATATACACCAGAGCTGGGCGCGCCTATAATTTTTTTGAGTGCGGCCTGCGCCTATGCCGCCAGAATCTAGTGCGCCTAGCGCCTATATTTTTGTCACATCAAAAATTGTTGGGCCTATGCGCCTTTGCGCCTACGATTTTTCGCCGGCTGGTGGATGTTCCCTAAATTTATTTGCAAAGTAACCTATTAGTGGCGATAATAAAAGCATTGCTTTTTTATAAGAAGAAACACACTTATAATTTTTGTAATTAAAAACACCGTAACTAATATCTACACGTCCTTTTCCTCCTCAATGTCCTCTTTGATCCATGTTTTCCCCAGGAGGTTCAGCTCGAGCGCTGCAGAAGTTGAAAATCTTCAGAGCCATAGTTGCCAATTTATTTGTAGTTAAAAACTACTGAACCAGTTATATATATATATATATATATATATATATATATATATAATATATATATATATATATATATATATATAATATATTATAATATATATATATATATATATATATATATATATATATATATATATATATATATATATGTATAATATTATATTAGGCGGTGTAACCGGAACCTGAAATTTTCAGTTCGGCCAAGGAACCCGGATTAAGCGCAGATCAAAAAAAATTCCGGCGAACCGGAATTTCTTATGAAATTTCCTTTAACTATAAAGAAATGTAAAAAGAAAAATATTTTACATAACTTTCAAACATAAATTCTTACATTTTGTATAACGCCCACATAATTAACTTGAAAAATCATCTATTGTACAGATGAATATCTGAAGTCCAAAATTTTAAATACTAAACAGTGGAGAGTCTTGTATTTTCTAGAACAGGGGAAACAACAAAAGAGCATTAGATCCAAGCCGTGAAATAAGTGATTTTTGAGGAGAGTTTCTCCCTCGCAAATAAAGATTTGGCATATCAATGACCCAAATCACAGAAATAATGAATTTTATAGCAAGATGTAACTCATGCCATTC
>JABUQX010038040.1:72500-87500 GCA_015478945.1 Trachelipus rathkii
TTTACAATTTTCTGAGTAAAAATCAGGTTTTAAATTTAGGGTTTAGCGTATGAATAATTTTTCCTCATTTCTCTTTGGTTTTTGTCTATTTGTTTCTGTACTCTTTTTTTTTTGTGATTGGTGTGGTTGTGTTTGAAGTGGGCGACAGAATGTACAACGTGGCGTTCTTATTCACTTTAAACCAACATCAGTGGCTTGCACTCTAATTCTGCATCCATGGAATACACCTCTCTAACTCTAACCCTAAATTTTTTTGGCTCTTGTCTGAGACCCAGATGGCTAAGAATTCTACTCCACACTCGTTTAAATATATCCAATTATAAACTATTTATAATTTCCCGTTGAAGGGTGGGAGTAATGTGCGCTATTGTAAAAAAAACTCCTATAACACGTCTCGATAATCTCGAATCTCCTAACCGGATGTGTCTGTGGCTTAAAACATTTTTTCTTCCTCTACTACAATTATCCTTATGTTTTCTGCTACTGTTTTCTCATCTAACAGAATAAGACTTGTTCATAACTTTTTTGATTAACCTTTACTACTTCTCACTAGACTTATATCTTCTCATCCAAATACTGGGTCCTCTAATTAGGAGATTTCAATGTACACACACTGATGGTTGGGTTCCTCTCATAAACTGATTTAGGTGGGGTGGAAGCCGAAATCATTCAGGATTCTCAACGATTCTGGAGTAACTAATTTAAGACCTGCCAACATATTCGGAGCGTCCCACCGATTTCTTTGAACACAATTGACCGTATGTTTCACATAGTCCTTCTCTCTATAAATACACCACTTTCGCTCCTATGGGTAAATCTGACGCACACTTATACTCTTAATTTTAATCCTTTCTCTCCAACATCCCATCCTGCCCTTTGCGGGTTTTCTGGAACTTTGATCGGGCATATTGGGGGCATTGCGTTGCTTCTACGCTAGCTAATAATGGAGTTACTACTATGAATCTGAAGACAGCTTCGGGCTTCTGCGATAAAAGTGGGAAGCTGTATCGTTGAGGGATAAGCCAAGTTCATATCTTTCTTCGACTAATATCTTTTTCTCCTCAAAATCCTGGTTCGATGGTGTTTGTTCTCCGGCCATTCAGGCTAGAGACGAGACAATGCTAATCGGGTGTGGAAAAATTCTCGTTCTCCTATCACTCTTGCTAATTTTCATTCCGCTAGAATTGTTGCAGGGATTCTCTTCGACGAGCAAAGCTGACTTTCATTAAACGAAAGTGCGCTGACATCGTCCTTTGTTTTCCTACTGACAAATCTTTCTAGCCCTCTTGCCAATAACATCTCTAACAATCTGTAAATCATCTTTTATCTTGCTCCGATGATTCTGTAGCTAATACTCCAAACTGAAAAGGCCAATTCTTTGTCCTCACTATTTTTCCTCCAACTCAACCTTGGACGATTCTGGCATTTCTCTTCCTCCTCTCCTCTCAGGTGTTCTATGCCTTTGCCTGTGATACATTTGATTGGGTGCATGGCTCCTGAAATCTATGAAACGTTAGGAAGGTGGGTGGCCCGGATGGCAATTCCCTCCGAGATTGAGAGTGTGTGTTTTTCCGTGCTGACCTCCGCCCTCTTATCCAACTATATTCTGTATGTCTAAATACTATCACTTTCCCTCAGTGTTGGAAGCTAGCACAACATGTTCCACCTATTCCGAAAAGGATGCGGCTCTGATCCTTCTAACTATCGCTCCATAGCTCTCACTTGTATTTTTTATCTAAGATATTTAAAAACCCTTTCTCAACTCTCACTTCTTTAGACATCTGGGAATCTCATTCCTTCTTTCCGATTGCCAGTACTGCCTTTGGGGCTCGAGGTCTACTGGTGATATCTTCCTTTTAAACAGCTTTATGGTTTTTCCGCCCCTTGAGGACTACATGGGAGACTTGTGTGGTGCGTTAACATATCCAAAGCATTTGACCGGGTGTGGCACACGTCTCTGCTCTCCAAGCTCCCCTCCCTTTGGGGTTTTCCTCCTTCTCTCTTTGCTTACTTTATGTCTAGCTTTCTTTCAAATCGCTCAATATCGCTGTTGTTGATGGGCAACTTCTTCTTCTTTTTCGGTCAATAGTGGTGCTCCTCAGGGTTTTGTTCTATCTCCTACTTTATTCCTGTTTTTTCTGTATGTCTTCTCAACTGAACATCTAACTCTATCCACTCATAGGCCGATGACTTCCGACCCTTCATTCTTCAACTCATTTCAATTCTGCTCCCTTCTTTTAGCTTCAAGAATTGCCTCTCGTCTTAATCTTTCCGAATTCTATTCTCGCTGATTCTGGATAGAATTCGCGGGTGAAGGTCGTTCAACCTTGTGAAATTTTTAATTTTTTAAAACCCAACTTCTACAAATCTCCCTCTTAAAGACACCTCCCTATCTCTTTCGTCGGTTCTCTCGTCTCTCCTGTTGACAAATAATAAACATCCTTGGCTTCAACATAAACATCAAACAAATTCTTGAAAACCTCAATCAACAAACGGTTTGCTAGCGGCGGCCTCAAAGAAAAAGTTGGGAGTTCTTTTTTAAAACTGAGAGAACTTTTTTTTCCTCTTCTCAGTTACTACTCCAGCTATACAAGGGTCTCCCATACCGCCCTTATATGGAGTACAACTCTCATATCTGAGGTGCTCTGGTTCACCCGGCTTTTGGATAGGGGCGAGTCAAAGGCCAAAAAGGCTTATAAACTGCCCTGTACTTTCTAGTTCACTTGACCCCCTATCTTTGCTGCGCGATGTTGATAGCTTTATTTCTTTTTCTATAGGTTATTGCTATGCCCGCAAAGTGCTCGTGAGGGAAACTAATATGTCCCCTCGCGTAACCACCACCTTTACGACGTACTCGTAGCACAAGGGGGGCTGTGTTGGGCACAATTATTATTATTATTATGAAGTTTATGTGTTATTGATTTATTAGATAACTCCAGACTAAGTTCGCTCGGAGAATTCCTTTCTATTTCTGAGCACCTATATTATCTTGTTTCTGATGGTAAATTCACTCTTCACATTAATCTGTGTATTTCTCTACTCATATGTTATATTATATCATCACCTTCAACTAATATATATATAAAGCTTGAAGTCATTAGTGACTATCATAGTATACTTAGAGCGTTATTTGCGTTAGAATGAATATATTTATTTGAGAGGCATTCCACACCCCTATTAACTTATATACTGATATATAGGGTTATATATACCCGTAATGAACGGTAAGGATAACAACTTGAGCAAAAAATAAATAATCAAATATATAAAAGGTTTTCTAATATGAAAATTTTCCTTAAATAGCTTATGACTGAAACCCCTACATAGATATTGAGCATTTTACCGAAAGTGAAATTACCTACTTCTAGAAAAATGCATTTAAATAGCAATTAACTATGAGAGGAGCTATTGCTATTATTCGATTTATGTCAAAAAAAAAAAATTCTACAGAAGTGGATATAGCTGATCTCTATAATTACAGCTAACCCTCTATGGCAACAAGCACTGATGAGTGACGATGGTGGCTTATTTACAGCATAATAAAATTCTACTGAATGAATGTAGAAGAATTGAATTTTTAAGGAAATTGTTAAGATAACTTATTGAAATTATCATGGCCCGCAATTGCACCTAATTGAAAATATATTACATTATCATTATCAAAGTAATCACATCACCAAGGACCTTCATACAGAGAAAAAACTGGAGAAGATCCATATACAATGAGTGACTAAGATAATTCAACAATTTGCAATCTGTGAAGGAGATAAGGAATACTACGAAATACATAAGAGATGCTGCCATACAGAAGAGTAAATTATATTTCTTGAGCATGAAAAATGTGTGACCTCATAGTGAGTTTCCACTATTAATCAAGTCTTGCAAGCAAATATAATTAATCACACACCTATCCCACTCATATAATATACAGTACGAAAGCTGAGTAATGACGTAAATTTACAAGTAGTAAGATAAGAGATGTAATAACACTCGTAATCCAAAATAAGAAGCTAGGACTCCCGTCCATGACTGCGAGGCGAAGAAGAGCTTAATTTTTCAGGTTTTGAGATCACATAAGTGTAGTGCATAAGTTTGGATTTTCGAGAGAGTATTGGACAAAAGACTCACATCAATTCTTATCTTATCTAGATAATGTCATATGTCATATAGTATATTTTGATTAGGCCAAATTAGAGATTTTGAAGTCGCGACTAATTTCTTTATTTTTCTATTCTCACTTAGAGGTATATGCTTTTTGTAGGGTCTAGTTTAAAGAATTTTGCTTGCTAAATTGATCACACTCATAGTTAACACCACATAAAACGCTAGTAAGACTAAAACTTTTCTGGTTAACTTATAGAACCTTCCTGGTACACAATGGAAATGGATATACTTATATACTGATACAGGAGATCCAAACATAATTATTAATCATCAATCTGATTATATTATCCTTCGTACAATACTATTCTTCAGCATAGTTAAACTATCAATATTTATAAAATAAAATCATCTACACTATGGGCAACAACACAATCTTCTATCTGACATTATTGCAGAGTGACCTGAGATATTGGTGTACTATGCCGGAATTACATCAGATTCCGAGACGATGTTGACCTCCTCCATCTGAGCGATAACACCACTTGGAATGTTCTATCATTCAAATTTACTTAGGGATGTATTATCATTATTTAAGTGTAAAATTAAAGTATTCGAGGTAAGTAGACAGGGTAAAAAGGCGCACCTGCAACAAACACACAATAGCAGGTATCGCGTATCAGGTCTGAGACGGTATCGAGCGGTCGCGCCTCTTCTCTAAGCGTATCGTGAAGCTCACAGCTCCCATAATCTAATATATATATACCTATATATAACTCAATATATTGATGATATCACATTAGCATCATAAAATACTACATCACAATATATAAGAGGCACTACCTTAGGGCTATGGATCATATATTATTGTTGATAACTTATCAAATAATCTACTATATATACCAATTTTGAGGCTATATTTAATACGTCAAATATAACTTAAATATGATATATATATATTAATATATCATAATATATAGTATAATATAACCTGTTTCAAACCACACTGGTTTTTCAGAATGATTCGTTTGCCAGCTTCTAAGTTCTAACTTTAGGGTAAAAAAAATGCTTTGTTCCTGTTCATAGGCGCGGCTATAGGCGCACAGAATTGGCTGTGCGCCTTTGCTTAGTCCGCCTTTATAAAAATTGTTGCGCCTATGCGCCTACGAATTGAGAAATCAGTATGCGGCACTCATGAGGCGCATAGGCGCAACTTGGTGAGCAGTCAATGCACACCAGAAGGTCTTTGAATTATATATAGTAATGTCATATATAAATATACTTATATATAACATGTCCTATATATAATTACTATATAAACAATATATATAAATTGCATATAATAATATATATATTATATAACTATATAAATATAAGTAAAAATTTTATCATAATCTAGATTTAAAACGCGCCCCTGAACTACAGAGACCCCTAACCTATATGGATTAATAAAAGCCTCCCACTATGGGCGCGTAAACCTTATGGATTTAGTCGAAAGCCCTCAATCTAAGCACTCCTTAACTACTAATGGATGTATAATGAAAAGCCCAACTCACGAGACTTCACCATACTCATCATACGAGCCACCAGATATCTCAAAATTATTTACCTAATGCTTAAGATTGCCTTCCTATCAATCCCTTATTAGTATGGACAAAACAAGAAGATTAATTTTCTTAGTAATATTGTTGCCTAGGGCCCAAGGTTGTTTCGGGCAGGGAAGCCTCAACGGTCAGGTGAGAGGAAGTGAAGACCCCAATGGATTATGCAGTAATTCCTTTAATTAAAAAAAAATAAAGTGTCATGGCCTCTCCTAAATTCACTCGTACACAAGTTTGTTAAATGCATCAAATTGTAGAACAAAATAACATGCCCTAAGCTTACCTCCATTTTTATAAGCTTAGTGTGAAGCTCAAAAAAATAATATATAAATTTCTTTTACTTTTTTGTTAATATTAATTAATTATATTATGAAAATTTCAAAGAAAGTTTGTGTCTTTTTCTGTTTCGTAAATTTAGAATCATATTAAAATGCATTTCCCAGGTTTAGCCACCAATTTACGAAGCTTAAATTTATTTTCTTTATATCGATAGCCCTCGGGCATTTACACACATAGAGCGCTACGACAATAGGTAGTGACTATTATCAAATATTTAACAACCTACCTTATAACACATAGAGGAGAGGGGGAAAACCGCGTCACCTAAGCAATTTCTATCGCTTTATTTAATTATTCATAATGAGAGAATTCATGGCAGAAAAGCTTCTAATAACATTTTCATTAGAGGTATCATTCTCTATTATTATCTATTAATGGTCTGCTTCTCCTTGGTTCACCATTAGAGTTTTCCTTAATGCCTTGTATGAATAATGAAAATCAATAAAAAATAACTTGAATAATTTTAATAAAATTTTTTTTCTAAAATTCCCATTTTCAAAATTGAATTTGGAGGCACTAACGCAGGGAAAATCATATTTAAAATGGTACTTATTCACGTATTGTGTATTGCCTTAACAAGACTTATAGTTTTAAAATTATAAATATATAATAATGTTAAAATATGATGAATAAGTGATTAATACTTTTTAGTATTAACATTTTTGTCAAAATGATTGATGTTTTCTTAGACAACAATTTAGAAATTTTATTTTGCATTAATTTATGCCCCTAAATAAACATTGAAAAAAAAAAAAAATTATGCAATTCAATCTTTAATTATTCTATAAAAATAATAATAATAACAAAATAAAATAATAGCACTTTTTAACAAAATAGCCACTTTAATATTTATCGAGTAGGCCTCACTTGAACCGACCAATTTTCGAGACGTAAACACTTGATGCGAACAACAAAAAATTTATAAATATTTCAAAATTCTATTCAAAATTATAATTTTTAATAAGTTTTTAATAATAATAATCACATCATATACATCAATATACAATATATAAATTAGATACATAATATATGTACCAATAAATAAATAATAATAATAATTTTTGCACTTTTTACAAATACGTCATTTATATTAAGAGAAGAGCATTTTAACAACAATAGCCACTTATATAATATTAAGAGTACGGACCTATTGTACGCACATCTTTCACATGGTGAACTGTTTGGCTCAAAAACTTAAAATTATGATGACCACACACTTTTTAATAATTTCTAAATAATTACATATATAATATTTGGCCACCCTATTTTAACAAAATAGGCACATTTTACTATTACGAGATAAGTAATGCACCATTTCAATCGTGGCAATCTTAAGGCCAATGTAAAATCTTACAAGATTATAATATTTTAAATTTATGACAAATCAATTTTAATAATTTTTAATAAATAATAAATAGTAAAAATATTTACACTTATTAACAAAAAAAGACACTTTATATTACCAGTATGTAAACACATTTCATAAAAGAGTATGTACGCACATTTCACTTGAACTTTTTTTTTATCCTTACACTAGATAGAATTACGAAAAAGATATGGTATAGAAAACTAATAACAAATGTTTAATAGTCTGCCAGTATAGGGTAAAAACTAAACATCACATATTATTAAAAAACTACATAAAGAATAAGTTGACATATTTTCACAATAAGTTTATATTGAAACTAGTTATTTTCCACCCCTGGGCCTCGCGGTTTTATACCACCGAAATGAGAATAACACACTCTAACTTTTAAAAAATAGCTAATGTATTTAAATTTTGGGTACATGGAAAATGGTTACAAAATTTGATTCCAATATGCATCTAAATTGAAATTCTGATATCTTAATTCTACGAGATTCACCAGATCTTAGAATTTTTTTATGCGCGTATATTTTAAAAAAATTTTATTTGAATCCAAATGGGGGAAAATTTTTTTGACTTTTAGGTGTAAGTTTTTTACTTAAATTTTTATATGTGGTTAAAATATATTGTTTACTACTTAAAAAAAACTTTCTCTAATTGAAAAATGTTTTTATTTACAAAAATATTATGAATATTAAAAAGTGACCGGTTTTCCATCCCGTTGGGTTTTCTCTCGGGAGGTGATGTGTTGCTTTAGATACTCTTGGTTAATGAGAACTGTTTATTCGTAGGTTAGGTACGTTATGTTAAATATTACTATGACTGTGAAATTAACACTGATTTACTAGAAATTATGAGTGTTTGTAAGATATTAACTGTGTTAACTGATGATGATGTGTTAGAAACGTGACCCTAGGTTAAGTTTTTGTTGAGTAATGTAAAGGCGTTTTTGATTTGGCAAGAATTCTTCTAAACGGAAGAAGTTCTTCACCTTTTCTCATTTGATTTGTCAATATCTTTCAAACGAAGTAAATTTCCTAGCGAAATCAGGAATTTTTCTTCCATCCACAAGGTTGCTATTTTTCGATCTTTCGTTCTTGAGTTTTCATTCTTGAGTTTGGTGACGTCACATGAAATCGTAAAAAAATGTTTTTTTAATGTTTTCAAGTTTTTGAACCACTATTTTATCTTCGAAATATATAATTATAAGGCGTTATCGTTTATGCATTTGAGCTAACGATCGAATAAGAATGCTAATCCAGTTTTAAGCACGAATTTTTGGGAGCATAATCGAAAACGTTTGTTAATCTAATGTTTACAAACAATGGAAACACGTGAATTGATGGAACTACGTGGATTTGAAATACATAGTAAAATATAGAGAACAGGTTTTGTTTTTAAAAACTTAAATTAGCTATTGTGATGGAAGTTTGAACGTTCGCATAATAATAACACATAACAATCATAATTATATTATCTATATTATAATATATATAATAGTATATATAATATATAATATATATATATATATATATATATATATATAATATATATATTATATATATTATATATAATATATTATATATATAATATATTATATCATATTATATAAATATATATATATATAAGTATATATATATATATATAATATATATACTATATATATATATAGTATATAATTAATATATATATATATATATATATATATATATATATATATATAATATATATATAATATATATATATATATTTATATATATATTATAATATATAATATAATATATTATATATATAATATTCATTACCGTCACCCGTGTTGTCGCTGGTTGGTGTCAGTTGCAAATCCGGTATGCTCAAGTAATTGTTAGTATTCGGATTGTTTGGGTAATTAAATTATTCTGGGTTGTTGAAGTACTAGCAAACCTTAAAGGAACTTCCCATGTTCAACTTCTCTCGAAGTTATCTATGAACTTCATTCGTACTGATGCCCTTCGTATTATAAGTTCTTTACTCTATCAAGTAACCTCAATTTGGGTTTGGCCCTTCTCCAATTTCCTATCACTTCAGACAGAAACCTTCTTAGCTATTCACTATCATCATTTATTCTAAGCAAGTTTTACTGATCTATCCTTTCCATAAAACATTTCTTCTAGCAGCGCATATCTCTTAATTAACCTTAATTCTGACGAATTTAACCCACAAATGTCTTGTAAGACTTTCATTACAAAACCTTTTTTTTTCATCTTTGAATTTAATGTCCAAGCCTCATGTCCATAGGGAATTGTTTGAACACTATATAATTAAACAATTTCATTTCTTTTACCATTAGACAAGGTCGCCTCCCATCAACAGATTATTCTCTTGCTCTCCAAGGCTTCTGGTCTTATTGGCAAGAGTGCTAGACGAAAAGTTACCCCGCAATCTGTTCATCATAATCTTCAATCGATTGTCCACAAACTGGACCCATTCGGCCCGTCGTCATTCTCACCTACTTTATGGTCCTTAGAACCTAAAAAGATTATTCCCAACATATCTTAATCTGAATCCTCACACTTTAACAGTAATTCTATTTCTCTGATCTTTCCAAGAGAACTGCAATATTATTTAATAATATGATTTTGTTACGTAATATTAGGACTATTTATAATGTAAGGACATCTTTTTATTTTTTTTGACTGAATATTCATTTCGCCATCCAAATTTTCTTTGCCATTTAAAATATGTAGAAGCCAGGACCCACCCATAGAGTCGATTATTGAACCCAGTGTGACCGCTTCTCTGCGGGCCGTGGTGGGTCCTGTACACGAACTCAAAAAAAAATTCCTTTTACCTAGAAAAATTTCCATTTTTCCATATTTCTCTAAGGCTACTTAACACTTTTTTGTCCTCTACAACTGTGATCATTCTCTTCGTTCATCTTTCTAACAATTGCCCATATATATAATTTATCAACAGCATTTGAGTGTATCAGTGAGTTGAAGAATCGCTTAAGCACTTAATATACTTAGTGCTGAGTGGCCTTTTTTGTTCATGTGATAAAAAAAACTATGTATTTCTACAAAGTTTAAACATTACTAAAATCGTTTAATTGTAGTGCAAGAAACCTTAATTACAATCTTGAAAATTAAAAATAATGTCATAATATAATCTTATTGGTGAAACAAATTGCAATAATAGAAGAATAAGACAACATAAATATGATCCCAAGGTCAGAATCTAACGAAAACAAAAATTATAAGAAAAAAAAATATGATATATAAAAATATTTATTTTTATTATATATATTATTATATATATTATAACTATTATATAAAATATATATATATATATATATATATATATATATATATATATATATATTAATTAAAGTAAAAAGTCATGCATATGCACTTGATTATTTCTTAAGCAATGTCCAACTGGAATCTGAAAATCTTTAACTCTTGGAAACAAAGTAAATAAATACTTTAAAAGACAATTCAGAACATGAAATGAGTGAAAAAAACAGTTGATATAAAGTTTATTATAGTAATTAGTTACTTACGATAAACTTCAACTTTAGGAGTTATTCCACAATAATAATTAAAAAAAAAAAACATACATTAAACTAATATAAATAAATTATATTGATATAATTTTTATCATATATTTTGAGACATAACTCGTTAAAAATAATAATAATAATAATAATAATAATAATAATAATAATAATAATAATAATAATAATAATAATAATAATAATAATAATAATAATAATAATAATAATAAATTTAACAAAATCAAAATATTGAAAAATTGAAAATTAAAAAATTCTTTTCTTGCTGTTGCTACATTTGTTGATGGTTTATCTAGGGAAGTCCATTCCTCTTGAGCCAAATGGCTGACTTGGCATGTATTAACATCCTCCAGTCTTCCAAATTTATTTTTGCATTGTCCATATTCATACCCAAATAGAGGTCTGCAATATTTAAAGTTTTTTCTTTAAATATTTTTGGATAGATATTTGATCCACGCGCGCGCGCACACACAGACACACACACACACATACATATATATATTTATATATAATATTTAATAATATATATATATATAAATAAAATTTATAGATATATACTATGAGTATATATATATATATATAATATATATATATAATATATATATATATATATATATATAATTATATATATATATATATATATATATATATATATATTTAAAATTAAGTTATTGGGGGCTTGGATGGAGAGAAAGGTGATACGGAAAGAAGTGGGTAGAATTAAGAAGTTAGGTGAACAAAGGTATTAAGGATAAGGTCTCTAGGAGCACTCGCAAGGATAATGTATCCAGTGAAGGTGTGAACCACAGTTGAAACTGAAGCAACATCTGGGACGCAAAATAAATGGATAGCAGTTTGTTAGCAGTGCAGAGGAAGTATGTGGATGTGCAAAAGTAGGAAGTAAGAATGTTAAACAATGAAGTGAGTGGTGAATGAAGAGGTGATGCAAGCGGTTTAAAAGTAAAAAAGAAAGGGTTTTGAATGTGCTAAAGGCCAATGATGAAGGGCTTCAAAAGAAAGATGTTTTGGAAGATCATATATGTGAAAGGCGAACCAAGTAAATTGAGCTAAACGGTGCTCATCCTGTAGGACGTATATAGAAGAGGTAAATGAACAGTTTGGAAGGAGGATAGAATGGGGATTTTAGAAGGGAATAGGAAGCTCCAAGGAAGCGCGAAGGGTTAAATGAGAATAGGGGAACCTGCTTAGAATAATGAATAGGGATGGTGCTTTTGAAACTGATGAATGGGAATGTGAGGGGGAGTGTCGAAAGAACACTTCGAGAATCTGTATAATATTAACATTAATGAGAGGTGATAGTGAAATGTGTGTGGGATTTGAATGGTGCCCGAAGGAATAGAGTATTTTGGGGATCGAGGTCATTAGCAAGAGAGGAGGTTAATGGGTAAGATGAGAACAGTTGAAGATGATAAATTCTGCAGTATTATGATGAATTTAACTGGATGAATATGGATCAAGAACGGAGGCGAGAGGTGATTGATTGGATTTGGAAGTTGTGTAACAAACCGTTAATGGAGGGTATAGTTCCGAGGGATTGGAGGAGAGCAGGTAAAATAGTACCCTTATATAAGGGTAAGAGAGATAAGTTGAACTGTAGAATTACGGTTTATAAAGGAATTAAAGTTTATTGAAGTGTTGATCAGGCGAAGATAATCATGCAGGGTATATTTAGTAGAAAGGAGTGCGGTCGAGTGACTGGGACTGCGGATATGGTGAATGAACAAGGCTGCGTAGGATTAGGAGTGGGATAGATCGGAGTATGGTGAGTATTCAAATCTTTACATGCAACAAATAGACTGAGAAAATGGGGAGAGACAGAATAAATTGTATTTAGGTTTTTATGGATTTGCACAGGCGTACGAAATAGGAATTGACCAGGGAGAGCTCTTTATGGCAGGTAGTTAGAAATATATGCGTAGTTTGGTAGGTAGGTGTCTTTTCGTAATGGAATCAAAAGTATGTATATATGACTAGTAAGACGTGTGTAAGAATAAATGAAGTGTAAAGTGAATGGTGGTTTAATATTATTAGTGGAGTGAGGCAGGGATCTGTTATACCCTTGGGTCTATTACAATTTGTATATGGATGGAGGGTTATTGAAAAGAAAATTTAGGAATGATGGTGGTGCAGGAAATTGTGGTTAGAATGAATGTAGAATAGGAGGTGAGTGTAAGGGTTTCCCACCTATTATATGACGGATGATTTGGTGTTTCTGTGGATTGAATCTGAGAGAGTTGAGAGGTATAGGTATGAAGAGATTGCCAGAGTGATGCAAAAGAAAATGGTATTTGAAAGTTAAACGTTTAGAAAAGGTAAGGTATGATTGTGACTGTAGGACAGTCGCTCAGTGTTGAATAGTTTATGTTAGATAGGTGTATGCAGTCTGGAACAAGATGTCTGAGTTTAAATATTTAGGATATATGTTAGTTAGATTGAAAAGATGGAACGGATGATGGCAAGAGTGTAAATTAGTGAAAGTTTGTGAATGCAGGAAGGTGGCTTGTGCAATTTAAATCGTTTGTGGGTGTAAAGGGACGAAGTCTTCGGAGTGCGCTCGGATTTTACATGAGGCGTAATTGTTGTTTACTCTGTGTTAATGCGTATAGTAGTGAGATTATGGTTCTGAAATAAGATGTATAGATCTAAGGTTCAACGTGTTCAGAATGGACAATCTAGGGGGCATGTTAGGTGTAGAAAATGAATTGAATAAAATGCAGGATATGAACGTATTAGAGAGTTATGTGGTGCTGAAGAAAAGGGTAATAACCGAAGAGAATAAATGGAAAGTAGCGATATGGAGATGGTTATCGGATCATGTTGAAAAATCATGAAGACAGATCGATGGCTTAAAGCGGTGATGGTTATAGTGGGTGAGTGTGTTGGGATCGACCGGCTGGGAGAATCCTGAAAGAAAAAGTGGATTGAGTCAGTAAACGAATGTCTGAATGAGAGAAATGTTGAGTTTGGCAGAGGTCGAGAATAAAGGTACATAATAGGAGTGAATGGTTGGGTTTTGTGAGGGGGGTATGGTTGGGCCCACCTGGGCCAGGGGATAAACCCTAATACTTGACGATATGCCATAGTGAGGGTCCGTCGGCGGTCCCCGTGAGAGGCTTCTAAGGGCGGAATTTTCTGGACTGTGCAGAAGTTTCTCCACTAATAAGGTATAGAGGTGGCGGTAAAGGCCTGGCGTTTTCTTTCCGACTTACGTCATGTTTTTCTACTAACTTTTCTGTTTCCTGATGCATGTCACGCACCTTACCCAAGTCTTGGGGAAAAAAAAGGAAAGATGGTGATGATGATGATTTTATACTATATAATATATATAGTAATACTATATATATATATATATATATATATATTAACTTAACTATTAATATATTATATAATATATATATAATTATATATATATAATATATTATTATATATTATATATATATATAGCTTATTATATATATAATATAATCATATAATTATATATATATATATATATATATATTATACTATATATAATATTTATATATATAATATATTATATATATATATATTATATATATACATAATATAAATATATATAACTATATAATTCTATCAGAAGGTAGGGACATCACTTTCCGCCTCTTTAGTCCAGCTTAGTCCGCTAGTTCCGCTCCTGACGGACATAACCGAATAGGTGCGGACTAGCGGAGGTGCGGAATCGTCAGGAAATTAGCGGACTTGCCACCCCCTTTTGGACCCCGGGAAAAAAAAAAATTTTCCCCCAAACCAAAGTTTCCGCTATTTTTGGTCCGCACCTTTTTATAAAAATGAAAATATAGTTTACTTATTAAGAATTCTTAATTGATTATAATAAAAATTATAATTTTATTATCTAAGATCTATAACTAATTATCTAAGATTAATGTTTTTTATAATTAAACTCCAAATATAATCTCAACGCTCCTTAAAGGTACGCCATATATATAAATAACAATTTAAAATTGATTTTAATAGACTGAATGGCTTTTTACCCTCATCTA
>JABUQX010038040.1:90000-92500 GCA_015478945.1 Trachelipus rathkii
GTTAAAGCAATAGGAATGGTGGTTAGAGTGGTTAGAGGAGTTTTCTTCAGCAAGAAGTAAAGGATGAGGTTGATTATACCGTAACATATACTGTTATGTTAGGTAGTCTTTAAAGAATATAATTACAACCAGTAGGAATATTGTAAAACTTTAAAAGCTTGGCTTTAGCAAGATAAAAAGTTGGTCAAATAACAGAATGAGCTACATTTCATTTAAAACAAATTATTTCAGAATGTGACTAATGCTTGTATTATTATTATTACTACATAGAAAGAAATTTTCAAATATTGAATACATTTTAAAATAACCCAGCTTCAGCTATCCAGATAACATCTTACTCCTATTAAACTTAGGAAATCATTAATTATATAGTAGGTTATGAATTAAAATATTAAAGAAAATGGTGCATTTTAATAATTTTGATTAACAACGAATGAAAGCGAAAAGATGAAAAATATTTACACTTTAAAAAAAAAAAAAAATTTTGGATTCATTTTCCCCCCCCCCCCCAAAAAAAAAAATTGGGGCACTCAAACTTTTTCAAAATTTAACCATTAGGTTAGGTCTTTAAAAAAAATATATTAAAATAATTTTCCAATTAGCAAGTGGATTAAGCATGAAAAGCTCCTTAAAATAATAATAATAATAATAATATTAATATAAATTATACTATAATAATAACGTAATAATAAAATTAAAAATAATAATAAAATAATAATAATAAAATAATAATAATAATAATAATAATAAATAACATAATAATAATAAAAAAAGAAAAAAAAAAAAAAAAAAAAAATTAATAATAATAATAATAATAATAATAATAATAATTAATATTAATGTAATATAATAATAATAATAATAATAAAATATAATGATGTATATTGAACTATCTGAAATTTATGTATTTATATATTATATTTATATATATATAAATATAAATATATCTTTAAAATATTATATATATATATATAATATACTATATATATATATATATAAATATATATAGGCCCTATATATATATATATATATATACAATATATATAAATACATATGAAAATTATATATATATATATATATAATAAATATATATAATATATATATATATATAATAATATATATATAATAATATATAGATAATAATATAATAATACTATATATAATATATATATAATAAGTATACTCAAGGCATCTCCACTGTCATGTAAAATAATGATTAAAATTTCCTTAGTTGTTGCTAATGGATACCTGTTTAGTAGTTTGTGTGTAATAACCTATAGCATATTTAAATCTGAAGAGGTAAAGTATTGGAACTAAACACAAATAGTCTGAAATATTATATAATAATATATTATATATAATATATATATATATATAATATATATATAATAGATATATAGTATATATATACTATATATATAATATAATTATATATAATATATATATATATATGTTAAAATAGATATATATATATACTATTGGCTATAGCATCATATAATTGGTTAAAATATTTTTACAATTTTATGTATAATTTACCAGAGGGTTGTCACCCCGATTTTATGAAAATCACAGAATACTCTACTAAAAAAAACAATAAATAGAAGAAAAAAAAGTGAAAATGAGAAATTATCACTCTCTTTAGGGATGTTAAAAAAGTTACAGGCCTCTCCAAATGTAAAATCCACTCAGTGATTCTTACAAAAAAAAAATATTTGGTGGAAAATCACATATATATAATAATATATATATAGTATATAAATATATATAATATATATATATAGATTATAGATAGGATTATATATAAACTATATATATAAATAAATCATATATATATATTAAATTATAGAGAATATAAATAATAATTATATACTCCTAAAAAATCAATAATGAGGATAGTGAAACAAAAATCAGCAGTCTCTTTAGGAAAAAAAGTTACAGCTTCTGAAAGTTTAAATTTCCCATAGACTTTCTTATTAAAAAAAATTAGTGGGCCTCGTGCGTGCGTTAGTTCATCTATTCTGTTATTGATAAATTTTCAAATTCTACCAAAGATTTCTGGTGTGTTAACTAAAACTTATCATAAACACGACTAGGAGGCCTGAAATGAGACCAACCAGTTGGATCTGATCAAATATTGAAAAGTCGTATAGCAATTTTATAACTTTGAGAGGCTGTAACTTTTTTCCTCAAAATATTAACGATTTTTGTCCACTATTCAATATTACCTTTTAGAGTATACCTGGTCATTTCATTAAAAAAATCCGCGGAAGGGTGACAATCCCTGCTGGGTAGACCATTACCTATGTAACAAAAAAAAAAAAACGATCTTACAAAATTATTTGAATTTTTTTTTTTAATTACCTAAGAACATTTCAATTATATAAACAACGATTGAGAATGCATACCAATGAAAAAACTTAAATATAAAAAAAAACAATAAAACAATAGATGTTCTTGATACCCCCCACATATAAAGTGAAATGAGTCAGTTATAATATCT
>JABUQX010038040.1:97500-100000 GCA_015478945.1 Trachelipus rathkii
ATCTGAATCCTCCCACTTTAACAGTAATTCTATATTTCTCTGATCTTCAAGAACCTGAATATTCTTTATAACATGATTTTGTTATGTAATATTAGGACTATTTATAATGCAAGGACATTTTTTTATTTTTTTTGACTGAATATTCATTTCGAAATTCAAATTTTCTTTGACATTTAAAATATATAGAAGCCAGGACCCATCAATAGAGTCGATTACTGAACCCAGTGTGGCCGCTTCTCTGTGAGCCGTGGTGGGTCCTGTACAGGAGCTCAAAAAAAAAATTCCCTTTTTCCATATTTCTCTAAGGCCACTTAACACATTTTTGTCCTCTACAACTATGATCAATCTCTTAGTTCATCTTTCTAACAACTGCCCATATAATTTACCAACTGTTCAATGAACTTATCACTTAGTGCTGAGTGGCCTTTTTTGTTCATGAGATAAAAAAAAACTTTGTTTCTACAAAGTTTAAACATTACTAAAATCGTTTAATTGTAGTGAAAGAAATCTTAATTACAATCTTGAAAATTAAAAATATTGTCATAATATATCTTATTGGTGAAACAAATTGCAATATATCTCCAAGGTCAGAATCTAACGAAAACAAACTCTCCCATAAGATAAAATATAGGTCATGCATATGCACTTGATTATTTCTTAAGCAATGTCCAACTAGAATCTGAAAATCTTTTACTCTTGGAAACAAAGTAAATAATACCTTAAAAGACAATTCAGAACATGAAATGAGTGAAAAAAACAGTTGATATAAAGTTTATTATAATAATTAGTTAGCTTACGATAAACTTTAAAGGAAAGTTGAGTCATATAAAGGTTAATGATTTAAAAAAAAAAAACAATACTATGGCAATGCAACCTATAAACGTAAAGGTATTGGTCTAAGCTTAATAATATATTTTGAGACATAACTCGTTAAAAATAATAAATTAATAATAATAATAATAAAATAATATAATAATAATAATACTCTACTGACTCAACACTTTTTTTCAATAATCCCCAGCAGCGATTTCACAGCACCCCACTCACCACTAACACAGCCGCTTAATCAAGCCGACCCTTCATCCATCCTTTGCACATGACAAACTATATCTCAATGCACTTTCAATTATTCTCCTCATTTACCCATTTCTTCACACCACACAAGTCTCTAATATGCTCAATTTCCTCATTTTATCTATTCTTCTCACACCTAACACTCCCTAAGATTGTCCATCTGAACAACATTGTACTTTAGATCAAAACCTCTTATTCCAGCCTATAGTCTTCAGATTCGCACACAAAACCAAAATCATCCGCGTATAATAGGTAGGAACCCCTCCACTCTCTTCCATACCTCCATCATTCTAACACCATTCCCCACCCCCCCACCTCTATTTTTTCATAACCCCACCATATTAACAAATTGAATAGCCAGGAGCACATACACACCCTGCCTCACTCCGGCTATTAATATTATAAACCAATCACTTTCGACTCCATTATTCTTACACACGCTTCCACTATCGCGTCAACAGCTTTTGATTCCATTCAGAAGCTTACACCAACATCTGCCATAGAGCTTCCTTATTATTCCTATCATACGCCTGTTGCAAATCATAAAACCTAAATACAAGTTTATTCCTTTATATATATATATTATATATAATATATATATAATATAATATATATATATATATATATATAATATATTTAATATATATATATATATATATATATATTATATAATATATATAGTATAATATAATATATAGATATATATATAGATAAAAAAATTGAAATTTGTTGAAACTCTCTTCCTTTCCAGTCAATTTTGTTGCAGCACCAAGTGACATTATGCTAATTATCCACCATCTTGAATCTACCATTGCACACAAGACGCTGAATATATTGGCACAATGATTTTTCCTGTATGGAAAAGGGAAAAATGTTATTAGAAGTGATCGAAAAAAAAAATTTAACATTACCCAATATATTATGGTTTAATGAAATACACTTAAATGAGAATGGTAGGAAGGCTAAGGAAGGTGAATGATTTCAGAGAGGAGAGATGTATGTGTGTAAGTAATACATTCTTTGAACACAAGATTGTCCAAAAGTATACGAGAGTTGGTGTAGGCAGATGGGTTGTGGATGGGAATATCAATTTCATATAATAATAATAATAATAATAATAATAATAATTTAATAATAATTATATGATATGTGAGAGGGTAATACATCTTACATCCGCTCCAGGAAGGCTCATGAGCATGTCAGCACGGCCAGCCCTTCTTCACACTCTCCTCTATCTCCAATCCTACGTTTCACACTCCTCTGCCCGTGTTTTCTGGCCACCACGTTACAGAGCTCCTTGACTGCCGTATTTTCTGTCTCTTAGCCACCCTCTTCATTTTACTGTCTTCCCCTCACCGATCCTCTAACCTCTTCATTCCACCATCGTGTATGTCTTTTTCTCGTTCCTCCTATCCATCTTCTTCTG
>JABUQX010038040.1:105000-112500 GCA_015478945.1 Trachelipus rathkii
CCTATTATATGGTACCAAGTAATGTGTCAGTTTGTGACATATTGCCATCTGAGGGTAATGTTGAAGAGATTGTGATTTTCTGGGATAATCTGATGATGTCTTTGGATTTTCCTTAACGTTTTGAGTCGCTTGTAACTCATCCTCAGGAGCTACAAAGACACACATATACATAATATTACAAAAAAGTTAAAAGATGAAAAATTAATGACATTATAATTAATTGGCAGACAAGAATAAAATTGAAATTAAGATTAAGATTACAATTACATATAAAAGGCAATAATGTTACAAAAATTTTAAGTGATGGATGCGGGACACGATTCATAATCAATGCATTATTTTTCATCTTTTAATTCTTTTGCAATATTATGTATATGTCACTCTTTGCAGCCTCCTGAGGATGAGGAACGAGCAATTTGAAACCTTGCGTAAATTATTGTATCTTTATGGTTCTTGTTCTCATTCTAGTCATCATTTTATACTATAATGGATATATGATGCCTTAAACCTAAACCTAACTTATATACAATCAATGATACTGGTATACTAGACTAATTAATTTATTTATGACCCAAATATATATAATACTATATATACTAGTATAGTATATATTATAGTATATAGTAATTATATTATTATATATATATTTATATATATATATATATATAATATATATAATTAGGTATATATATATTATATATAAAGTATATATATACTATATATTATACTATATATATATATATACTAAATATTATATATATAATATATATATATATAAATATATATAAATATATAATAATAATAAACTTTCTTTTAATAATATGCTCTATCTACTTCCTCAGAGGGTAAACATGGGGTCTACTAGGAAATCAACTTAAGGCTGGCTATCCCAAAACGTAGCGCCACCATTACGTGTGCACAGTCGAGTTCTTAATTCTTGCCCAAGGAAGGTAAACTCAGACTGCTAAGCAGAGGATTGAACAGCATCCTCTCTTATGAGAGTCGGCGAGTAACATCATATGCCACGAGGCATTCTCTCTCTCTATATAGTACTATATATTATATATATATATATATATTAATAATAATATATATACTATATATATATATAATATATATATATATATATATATATATATATATAATATATAACTATATATGGTCAGCATCCCGAAAGCATCATGCACACATGTAATAAAAACTATAACAATACAGGAAAATTACAATACATACTTTCTTAATCATGATCATTTTTTATCAATGAAATTAAAAAAAAAAAATAACGCGCTTTTAAAAATTTTAAGATTGTTAAAAATGTTGGAAAACTATGTAAATGATCGTTTTTTGAGAAAAACGAAGGAGCTCTAGCGCTCTGAGGGAGCGTCAAAGTAAAAATTCATAATTTTTTTTTTAACTAAAAGATACCTCAAGGGTAAACTAAAGATAGGACAGAGTCGGGGTTCTCGGCCTACCGGGGAGTGTCTAGCCGTTGGCTTAAACCCCAAAACGAAATTAAAAAAAAATGAACATTTTCTCCAGAACAATAATAAAAAAACAATATTTGGTAATCTCTTGCTCTCGTTCTACTGGCAGAAGGAAGGTCTACTCAGAGCAATAACTAGATTTCCAAATTAATAAACAACAAACGAAAGAAAAAAGTATTTTTTTAAAATAAAAATCCAAAAATTCAATGAAAATGAAAGAAAAAATAATCTTTCAAAATATAAAAAGCAAAATGATAAAAAAGGAAAATGATAATTCAAGAATACATCTTTCTCTTTTCGCATATTTGAGGTGAAAACAAAATACATCCAAAGTTGATACTTTATTAATAGTTATATATATATATATATATATATATATATATATATATAATATATATTATATATATATATATATACTATATATATATATATATATATATTTTAGTGCATTCATTTTGATGTCAAAAGCAAAGGAAATTTTCATGTATTTATGATTGTCAAAAGTTATTTGAATTTTTTTTTTTCTATAGCTAACAGCTCTGTAAGAAATTAATTTTTATGGATTAAATGTTTTAAATATTAAAAAAAAAATAAATAAATAATTCACTTCTTTTGTAGGGCATACACTGCCTACCTTGCCTGGTTATACCATATATCTCTAGGGTTATACCGTGTCTCGTGCAAATTTTCATATAAAGAGGCAAATATTAAACTACAGGCATAATTTCAAAAACTGGGTGGCACAAATCTTCACCAAAAATTATACATTTTAATGCAAACTTATTACTTAATATTAAAGCCGATTTTTATTGAAAGAATCATCAGGTATCACAAATTAAAACGGGCCTACGCGTAGTTAAAACTTTAATCATGTTGCTTTTTTAATGAATAATATCACAGGAAAAATATGAATACCACACACTTCTTGCACATCTATTAATTTTTTAAAGCTCATTCAACTTCCTTATTCATTAGTATAGAAAAAAAGAATTACAATTATTTCTGCCACTCCCCGCTATTTTTCTATTTGTTTACAATTCTTTTCGTTAGGCATTTTGCTAAAAATCGGTAAGCCAAGGGAAATAGCAACCTAACATAATTTAGGAAATTACTAACGTTTCGTTAGCATTTTACTAAATTTGTGCTAAAATTGACATAATCGAACGACTTTTTAGCATTTTACTAAATTTTCGTTAGCAAAGTGCAAATAACGAAGACGCTAAAACTAAAACTATATCTAAAGTATATACATGCTAACCACACTACGAGCCATTAACCAACTAGGCAATAGGCAAATGCCTAGGGCGGCAAAATATGAGGGTGGCCCTAGGTGGCTAGAACGCGGCTTTTTAGACAGCAAAAAAAAAAAAAAAAAAAAAACAAAAAAACAAAAAAAAAAAAAATATTATATATAAATTATATATATAATATATATATATATATATAATTATATATATATATAATATATATATATATATATATCTATATCATATATATATATTATATCAGTATAGTACAGTTGTCACAACCACTCACGGGCAGAGCCCTAGTCAAGGAGGGGGTGTTGCACGCCTCAGAAGTTCACACTTAACGCAATTCGCACAAAGATGAACACATGACGCAGCTTTGAGTGAGGAAATTAAATTCAGCAGGAAACACAGAGATGGAAGAGATCCACAGAACGATGTGGCAAGAGAAAGAATGATAGCACTAAGCGACTAGCCTTAAGTTACCATATCCCACAAAACTCGTGCGCAACAAGCACCCTAGTGTTACAGGGGTCGTAAAGGTGGTGGTACGAGAGTGACACGATTCCTCGAAACCTGCCGCCTGTAACCTATGGAAAAGGATAAAGCAACATAATCGCGCGAAAAGATAGGATTGTCAAGAGAATGGAAAGTACGGAACAGTTTATAAGTTTTTTTGCTTTTGACTCGACCTTCCAAAAGCGCAGAGCCCCCCCCCCAGATCTGAGAGCAGTACTCATACAGCGGATGAGGCCTTGTATCAGCTGGAGTAACTGCGAGAAGAGAAAAAGTCTCGCAGTCTAAACAGAAACCCCAGTTCTTTGAGGCCGCCTAGCAACCGTTTAGTGATTGAGGTTTCATAAAAATTTTTTGTTATGTTAATGGCAAGGATGTTTATGTTGTCAACAGGAGAGATCGAAGAACCGTCGAAGAGATAGTGGAAGTTTTACGAGAGGGAGATATGTAGAGTTGAGTTTTTAAAGAATTTAAATTTCACAAGGTTGAGGCGAACCACACGGAAATCCTATCCAGAACAGCGAGAATAGAATCGAAAGATTAAGACGAGAGGCAATTCTGAATAAAAGAAGGAGCAGAATTGAAATGAGTTGAAGAATTGTTGGACGTGTGCGCCCTTCAGACAACTAGAGGGAAAGTGTGTAGTTTTGAGCATAGAGGAATATATTGAAGCGAGGGGCGAGTCAGCAGGAGGCACATTCCGTCAAAATTTGTGGAGGAACGCCATCCGGGTCCCGCCTTTCCTAAGTTCATGAGATTTCAGGAGTCCATGCACCCGATCAAATGTAATCTCAGGCAAGAGGCATGGAACACCTGAGAGAAGAAGGATGAGGAGGGAGGAAGAGGAATGCAGAATCGTCCAGGTGAGTTAGAGGAAAATAGGGCCAAAAGAGATTGGCCTTTTTAGTTGGAGAATAGCTAACAGAAGAGCCATCAGCTCGAATAAGAGGAGGAAGAAAGGCAGATCTACAGAAGTTTTTAGAGATGTTTTTTGGCAAGAGGCAGAAAGATTTTTAGTAGTGAGAACTAAGGAGGCTCTAAGCGCCGCTTTCGTTTTGAATGAAATCCCAGGTTTTGCTCGTCGAAGAGATCCCTGCACAAACGATTTCTAGCTGAATGAAAACTGAGCAAGAGTGATAGGAGCGAGAATTTTTTCACAAATTCCAGATACGCACTGGTTCTTAGCCTGAACTCGGCAGAGAACAGAGCCCGATCGAACACATCGGGATTATGAAGGAGAGAAAATTTAGTTGAAGAAGGAATGAACTGCTCATTCCATCAACGATTACCAGTTCCCACCTTATAGCAGAACCGAGCCGTCACCAGATCAAACAGTCATTCTATTATAGTTAGCGTAGAAGCTACGCAAGGCAACCCATCGGCCGATTAAAGTGCCAGAAAAAAGCGAAGGGCAGGATGGAACTGTTGGAGAAAAAGTATTAAAATTTAGAGATTATAGGTTGTGGTCAGATCTACCAATAGGAGCGAAGGTGGTGTATTTATAGAGAGTAAGGACTATGGTGAAACATAGGTCAGTGTGGTTCAAGAATTGGTTGGGACGATCCGGAAATGTGTTTGTGGGTTTTCCGGTCGATGAGAATGCTGAATGAATTCGGCCCCTCCCACCTAAATCCGTATGAGAGGACCCATACCATCAGTGTTTGTGTATATTGAAATCCCGCTAAATAGAGGACTCAGTATCTTGGATATAGACAGTTCGTGAGAAGTTGTAAGATATTTCAAAAAAAAGGGCGTGAAGATATTGTTAGGAGAACAGTTGCAGAAACACAAGATTATTGTAAGTAGAAGGAGAAAGATTTTAAGCCACAGAACATCGAAGTTAGGAGATTCGAGTCTTAAGACGTGTTACAGGAGTGTTTATGTTACATTAGGCACCTACTCCACCCTTCAGACGGAAATTATATGAAATAAGTTATATTTGGACATATTAAACGAGTTTTAGAGGATGAATTCCTAGCCATCTGGGCCTCAGACAGACATAGGGGCAAAGAGGGGCACTTGCCCCCCCCCTGGAATTCGGGATCTAATTTTTTTTAAAATCATATTATATAATATATATATATATATATATAATATATAGTAATATAATATATATAATATATACTATATATATATATATATATATTATATATATCTATTATATATATACTATTTATATACTATAATATAATCATTATATCGACATAATTAACCACATCAATTCACAACACAACATCTTACAACACTCATTAATTCGATCTAAAACACAATATCAATCAGCCACTCTAAATACACAAAAGTCGCAGAAAATCCTGTAACCCAACCTCTCCCCAAACTAGCCACTCATTAAACGGAAAAATTCCTCCGAAAACGTCAGTCATATACCCCCACACACACTAACCAATTAACAAAGAGAATAACCAAATCTCAAACCTCATAATACCAACACCACAAATAAGTTTTCAGAATACCTACAAAGTAATATCTCAAGAATTGATAACAAGAAAACCTGGCAATCATCAAAAAATTGAACAACTCTCGAAATAACCCCCTCCCTCACACGAATCCCCATCCTTACTAACTCCCTCCCTTCTCCAAAACAACAATCAGACTGCCTGAAAAACATTACTGCTAACATTTCTTCGCAAACAACCCACCCCAATAATAGGAAAATAAAAAAACAACTCAGAAAACTTCCCTCAGACTACAAACCCCCACCTCCCTTTACAACAAACAAGATATCAGAAACTATCAAAACCCTCAAAAATTCCCCAGCAACAGGTCCAGCTCAATTTCTAACCTACATTTAAAGCACCTCGGTGAGAAAGCCATTCATGAGTGAGAGAGATCTCAACAAAGTCCTGGCAAATTCAATTTAATACCCTATCTGGAAACAGCATCATACTACAATCAACTCTAAAAAGACCCCATATCCTCCTCTTATCGCCCAATTTCCTCTCCTCTCCTCTATTAGTAAACTGCTAGAGAAACTAATATTAAAAAATTTCCCACCCCATTACTCTTCCAGATTTCCAACACGGATTTAAAAGCACCTCACACTACAGCTCACTTCTCCCCAACAACATGCATCAATGGTTTCAAACAATCCATCCCAAGACTTAATATTCACAGCAGTGAATAACAAAGCTTTTTTGACACTTTTACCAACACACATCTTATTAACAATATTTACAGATCTCCTTAAAAAATATGGACAAAAATGGCTCTCTAATTCTCACAACCGTTTGCCAAAGTCCTCCAACAAAAACAATCTTTCCACATCCATTAAATTACAAAACGCCTCCCAACAAGGGCGCATTCTCGCTCACTCCTATTATCTTTTTCACAGCAGACCGCTCCCAGTATATCACGGGCCAGCTAGGGATCTTTCTAGGTCCGAACAAAGGTGGTTTCGTGCGACGGTCCCGGTCGACCATCTCCTGCCGCCATGGGTTACCGCTAATATGCCAACCCCTACCCCACAAAATCCACCAAACTCCAATTACTATGCAGATGACATCAGGTCTCATTTCCAACATCCAGGCGTAAATTTAGCACAAACATACCAGAATCTTACAACAATAGAACTTGGCTTACTCTCCAATAGATGAACTCTATCCTCCCCTGAAAATCCTCCAACCACCTCCTAACTACCGACCGTCACCAATCTTCACTCCACCCAACAGTTCCTCCAGAACAACAACCCCTCCGCATTAAAAAAAAACCAAAAAATTATTAGGGACTTACTATGACACGGCACATGAGTTCTCCCTCACCTCGATCACATTACTCCTCATCCACGCAAACTAAACAACCCTCAGAACCTTTCTCAACACAACTTTACACAGGAAACAAACCCTTACCACACCATTTTAAACAACTCCTCAGAAAAATTTAAACTAGCGCTTCCCCCGCATTGGTCCCGCATTGTCAAAAACTAAACACAAAAGTTACAAATACCAAAACCTGCCCTCAAGAATCATCACGGGATTCCAAGACAAACCCCATCCAATATCTAACATGACGCGGATCTCCGTCCTCCCCACTCCACCCACCTGGAGAATGGTAGGGACTCAATTCTAACCATGAAATTCTGAATCCACCCACCCATGTCCACCAAATCTCTCACACTCCGTACAGACTAAAATCAACCCTTCCTCATCACCAGCTAATTCTATACAACATTTACCAACATTTTCCCCCTCCCTCCCTCCCAAGTAGGTCATGGTCACGGCACATCCATACGCCCACTA
>JABUQX010038040.1:117500-121417 GCA_015478945.1 Trachelipus rathkii
TTACATCAGAAATAAAAGAAACATGTTTGAAACATGATCTTTTGTTGACATTTCTATAGTGCAGAAATTTGAAACAGTGTAGCCCTTGCTATGATGTTATTTTCCTAATTTTTTTTATTTCTTATCTATTGAAATTAAATCACTTAAATATCTCAAAATAATTTAAAAATTATAAAAAAGAAAAGAAGAAAATAACAAAGCAAAAATTTCCTGATCTTTTGTTCAATCAACATTTCCAAATCATTGAAAATCATTGAATTCTTTTCGTCCATCCTGATTTAAAAATATAATAAAAGATATTTTATAAACCAATTAGAGGTAACGGTTAAAGATGTAAGGGGAAACAAATTTTAACTCGTTAACGTAATCTCACAAAATGTAATCTCGTTAATAGTACGTTTACTTCTTTCGAATTAACGAAAGCGTTAAATAGTTACAGCAAATTAAACGAGTTATTAACGGACCTAACTCTTTAACGCGTTAATTCCACCTTTGTATAAATATTATGAGTAATATATTATATAATTATATATATATATATTAATAGTATTATATAGATATATATATAATTATATATATATATATATTATATATATATTATATAATATATCTAGTAATATATAATATTATATATAAATAAATATATAATATATATATATATACTAATATTATATAACTATATATTATATATATATATATATAATATCTCTATATATACTATATTATATATAATATAATATATATATATATATATATCATATCATTATAATAATATATATATATATATTATATGTTATTATATATAATATATATATATTATATATATATATTATATATATATATTATATATTATATCTATTATATATATTATATATATTAGTCATACTATAATATATATATATATATAATCAATATAAATATAATATATATTAACTATATATATATATATATATATATATTAATATATATATATAGTATTATATACTATATTATATATATATTATATATATAATATTACTATATTTTATATATATATAGTATATATATATACTATAGTACTATTAGATATAGATAAACATGTTAATATTAGTATATATATATATATATTATATATATATATATATTATATATTATATATATATATATATAATATATATATATAATATATATATTTATATATTGATATATATATATTATATATATATATATATATATATATATATTAATATAAGTATATTATTATATATATATATTATATATATATATTAATATATATATATATATATATATATATATATATATATATATATATATATATATATATATATATATATATATATATATATATATATATATATATATATATATATTGGTAATAGTAGTGCAGAGGAGAATTTCACCCCCGAATTTTTAAAAATCACAGGATATAGGCCTATATACTTTAAAATAATAATAATGAAGAATAATGAAAACGAAAAGGTACGTTCTCTATTCAGATACCGATGTCAGGTTTCAACAAAATTTTTGTGTGTTCACTGTGTATTATTTAGCAATGCTTTATATTTTATTTCGTGATACAATTTATTTTCGTTTTATAGCATGGATGATGGGGTCGTTAATAAAACTAATACCGATATCAAAACACTGATGAAAAACTTAGCTGACGTGGAAAAACATCTTTCTAGAAAGGTTTCAGATGTCATGGCAAACGTTCTGCAACATTGTGAAGTTCAAGGGGCGAATGCAACAAAATTAGAGGCCAAATTATGTGAAATTTCAGAATATGTCAAAAATTCATGTGCATGTAAAAGCTCAGAGGAACTACAAATTGTTTCATCAGATAGATATCACGGAGTCAACGAATCAGGTTGTATATCTGATTGGTGAGCTACTACTTCAAAATCTTCCAATAAATTTTGACTAACTTTTTATACCTATTTTATTTCATATTTCCTAAGGATAATATTGATTTTGGAGATGGAATACCAATTACCGGAAGATGCTTGTCCAGAATCATATCAAATTCTAAAGTAGTGTATTGGTGAAGGGAGAAGTTCTTAGGGAGCGATCTGTTACTGGGAGAAGATGCCCAACACTTTTAGAAACTTCCAACAAAACCCTTCCTCTTAGCCCTAAGAAACTTGTTGTTTAAAAAGGTAATCATTTTTAGTAATTATAACTTCTTAAAAACACAAAAAACTATCGCATATGGGATAATGTTTTGTTAATTTTGAAGGAAACCGTTGAAAAAATTACGACATTAGAAACGTTGAACAAATAAGCGGATTTGCCAGGATTTAAAAAGTAAATTTTAAGCTATTTTTTGATTTCTATTGGGAAAAATAAGTTTAGGAAAAATCTTGATGAGAAGAATAACTGCAGTGTCGACATAGTTGGGGAAAAGATTAGTAACTACATGGAAAAATAGCAGGAAAGTGCGCGTAAATTTTGTTAGTTTTTGGATAAATAGCAGAATTTATATGAGTTTGTTCATTTAGAACAGTTGTGGTTTTTTTTTATGCAAAGTGAATTTACAAGAAGAGAAAAACGTGTATTAATTCATGTCAGTAGACAAAAGGGACGATAAGATTTTAGACATTCAAAATTAAAAATTTGCTACCATAAAGGTAGCGGTTTCAAATTTAAAATAATAATGAATGGCAGTTTTTCCTTACATTTTTCATTCTTGTGGTTTTTGTTTTTTCAAGGAAAGCAATATATTAATCATCTTTTTTATGAACGGAAAACTTATACTTTTCTTTTTTCTTTACAACTCTTCTTGAAATTGATGAATATTATGGCGCGAATAAAATGACCAGAGATTAACAGCCTGTTTCGCCCAAGTGTTACTAATAGCTTTCACTGGAACTGATGAAACTATAGAGACTACAGAGAATATCCTCTAGGAGGAATTGAAAACTACAATATTACCTACTTTCCTAGACTTCCTAGACAAGTGTACCGGTCCAGGTCGACGTCCCCTCCCTTCTTTTTTATTTTATATATATATTGTATATATATTAAATATATATTATAATATATATATATATTTATATATATATATATAATTATATAATAATATATATATCTCATAGATATATATATATATATTTAATAATATATGTATAAGTATACTATATATATATAAAAATATATATATACAATAGTATTATAGTTTGGTAATATAAGTAAATAATAGTATAATATATATTAGATAAATATATATATATAAGTATATAATATATATACGTATATTATATATATAGTAATATATAAAAATATGGTTGATATAATATATAATAATATATATATATTATATATATATATATATATATATATATATATAATATTATATATTACAAATATATATAATATATAATTTTATAGGTGACTCATGCTCGATAATGATGGATATTACGGCGCAGTACAGGGATTATGAAGATTTTCTTCGCATGGTTCAAGGGGCGACACCGCTAGCAACCCGGTCCTTTCCTTATTGCTTGAATAACTCTTGAACCAGCGTTAGAATTCTTATGCGCTAGAAGCAAGAATCCTCTGGAGAGCTCTGGGAGAACGGTTTTAGAGGCCGAATGGAAGATGATGCTAGTTTCTACTGAAAGGGCGAAAACCCTACCTGAGAGTGCTTACTCGAGGCTGGCGTCGTAACCATTGCGCCGAGAATATGGCTTTCTAGAGTGCTCTAGAATTTTAGTTCCGGGCCAGAAAGAAGAAGATGCTTAGATAATTATATTATATATATATTTATATATATATATATATATTAAATATATATATAAATATATAATATATTATATATAATAATATATATATATATATAATATATATATATATAATAGATAATAGTGATAATATATAGTAGGATAGTTAGTGTAAAATGTTTAAAATAATTGAATATT
>JABUQX010038041.1:0-10000 GCA_015478945.1 Trachelipus rathkii
TATTATAATCTCATTTTCACAAACAAATTCAAGAAATATTCATATACTTACTTATACTTAATATATTTATATATATAATCTTAATACTATCAGTAATATAATATAATATAATTATATATATAATAATGTATTAAATTGTAAAATAATAGTATTATATAAATATATTCTGTAGTAAATACATATAAAATTACAAACTATACTATATATTTATCGTAAACTTTATAATATAGTATAAATATTTATATTTATTACTAATTATATTATATATTATAATATTAATAATAATATACATAAAACTAACTATTAGAAGACATATATAATATTTCAGATATATAAATTTTAAGTTTAATTATATAACATATATCTATATATTACTGATTATATTAATAATAATTGATACTATCTATATATATTATATTACTTATATATAGGCTATGATTTGGTATGTGTTAGACAATGTAACGATAGAATAATCTGGTCATGTGTCTTGTGTGTGGCAATGAAAACAGGGAAGTTTTGAAGATGAATGGTATAAATTTGATGGCCCGATAGGGAGTGGGTTGGTGTTAGGAGGAGTTGATTATGTGATTTGAATTAAACGTTCGATAAGGAGATAGGTTTGGTTGTAAGGCGATGGCAATTTCGAATGCAAGCTATTTGTTAGATGAATGATCAGCCTTGAAACAAGTGTCTGAGTTTAATTAGTTTATATGTTGGATAAAAGGGAACGGATAATTGCATAGTGAGTAGGAAAAGTTCGCGAGAATGGCAGGACAGTGGTGGTTTGCATTAAAATCGTTGGTTGGATGTCCAGGAAATAAGTCTGTGTTGTGCAGCTATATCTTACATGAGGATATGTTATATACCCTGTAGTTAATGTCGTATGTATGAGACCTATGGTTTGGCGATAGGCAGGGTTTTAGAGCTAAAAGTACATGAATGTTCAGAAGGAATCTTGGTTGTAGGTTAGGTGTCGTAAACGGGAACATTGATGAAAATGGAATGAACGTTATTAATTGTGTGGATGTGAAAGAAAGGTGATAAATGAGAGATAAATGAAAGTGAGTTGAGGTGGGTACTTGGCATGTGGAATGGTGAAGGCAGCCTGATTGGCTTAAGCGGATTTAGTGCTGTGAGTCGTGAATGGGAAATCTGACCGCTGGGAGACGGAAGGAAGAATGATTCAGTCAGTAAAGGAAGCTGGAGGAAGAGAAATGCGTGAATTGGCAGAGGCGAGAGAACAGGCTTGAATAATAAGAATGAATGGCCAGCTGTTTTGAGGAAGACGGCCATGGTTGTGATCACGGGTATAAGAATGAACGCCCCCACATGGATGCTGTAGTGTGGTCCCGCGCGGTCAAGTAAAGCTGCTAGGGTTTTAAATTTCTCTGACTGCGGAGATATCTCTAAAAGTAAAGGGCGGCGAGGGTACGGTTAGATGCTGGGCCTTTTCTTTTCTGAATTTCGGAAATCTTTCTTCTACTACCTTCTTCTGAGTTCCGTTGCATGAGTTGAGCACGCTTCCCCAGGTTCGGGAGGATATGAGAAGGTGGGTTTTGTGATATTATTATTAAGTCGTATATGCTTATAGATAGTATACTATATATTAATATAGTATTATTGCTAAGATATAATCATACATTTATTATCACTATGTAAAATCCAATGCTACATAATAGGCTTATGAATCAAAATATTATATATATATATAATCATATATTATCCTCAGCACACCCTGGGTAATCTGGCAACACAAGAAGGCTAAGGAAATACATTAAAGACAGTGATTTGAGTACATTTAAAGAATAATCTTCTCTACACTTATATGAAAGCCAATATTTACTTATCTAAGCACTGCAGAAGAACGGTGTTATACATAAACACAGGCGGCACAAATGGTCGCCGATATCAGTATCTCAAAAAAACTAACAGATAGTCACTATCATCATATTGATCAAAGTTGGGGAATGCTGGCCATTTAGTGCAATCGCGGAACATGTAAAAAAAAATAAAAAAAAAAAAAAAAAAAAAAAAAAAAAAAAAAAAAAAAAAAAAAAAAAAAGAAAAAAAAAAATAAAAAAAAAAAAAAAAAAATAAAAAAAAAAAAAAAAAAAAAAAAAAAAAAAAAAAAAAAATAAAAAAAAACAAAAAAAAAAAAAAAATAAATAGCACAGCGAACGGAAATACTTTGGATCCTGGCTACAATTTTAGATAGATGGAACAGTAAAAAAATTACAAAAAATAAAAAAAATATTGTATATCATTTATCATCATCGCTTAGTGGAGTTATAGAGAATTTACCTGTACTACGTTAAAATATAGAAACTTCTATTAATTTGGCTTTTTTTTTTATTACTAAGAATACCAGGTCATTACATACCGCCGGGGGCAGGTAGTCGGTCTCTCCATCGAGGGAATCGGGGTACAGGACTAAATCCCCCTCACGGGAGGGTCCCGGCCCCCGGACTCTTTGGTATTTGGGTAGTCGAGGGAGTTCCTCCGCCTCTCCCCCACGGGCTATGGAAAACGTCCCCCCGGTGTTGTTCCCGTCGGCTCGAGCCCCCTACATTGCGTGTAATAAATGTACAAATAATATGACCTGTGTACTATTCCATTTTACTAAAAAAAAAACAAAACAATAATTATTTAATTTTATTTATTTATTTTTCTCTACATTTTCCTAACTTTAATTTTACCAACTTCCAAAATGCTCTTCCTTTTCGCATGTAGCTATTTGTAAAGTTTTTGCGATATGAATTTTTTTTTTTATTTTTTTTTTTTTTTTATCTTTTTTTTTTTTTTTTTTTTTTTTTTTTTAAACAGTTTCCTCGCATAAATTTGTGACCAGCGGTTCCCAGACCAATGTATTCTCTTTTCGCTCGTAGCTATTCGTAGTTTTTGATATATGAATACTGGCCCACCTAACAAAACAGTTAATAATAATCAGTAATAATATAATATATTATAATTATATATTATGAATTAATAATAATTAATATAATCTAATTAATTATAAGTTAATAATTATATATAATGATTAAATATAATCATTATATATAATAATATCATAAATAATATAATTATTTTTTTTTTATTACTATTTTATATTTATTATTATTTTATAATATATTATTATTATGTACTATTTATTATTATTAATTTATTTCTTCATTTTGTAATTATTTTATATTATTCTTATATCAATTCTTGATGTAGTAGTCAGTCGTTGTAGTAGTTAGTAGTTAGTCAGTATAGGTACAGATGAGGTAGGTAGTAACAAGCATAGTTAATTTTGTTTTCTATCTGATACAACCGCAACCGCACCGCAAGCCGCAACCGCAACCAGGTCTGAGTTGTAAAAATTTAAGAACGCAAAAATCGCAAACCCGCGGGTTATGCAAATTTAATTTTAAGTATTTCTAATACATATATTTATATATTAAATATATTATATTCATCATTATTAGGTATATTATATTATATATATAATTATTATTACTATATAATTAATATAATAATATTTATTAATAGATATTTATATAAATCATACTTATATACATATATATATATATATATATATATTATATACAAATACATATATAGTATCTATATATATATAATATATATATTATTATATCTAATAATATATATATTATATACAGTATATCTATATATAATATATTAAGTTATTTATATATATATATACTATATTATATCCTTATTATTATTTAATTAATTATTTTATTTATAATTTAGATTTTTTATATCAATATAATTAATATTTATACTATTATTCTGATTATATATATATATTATTATACTATATATATAATAGATATACACAATATATAGGCACTAATATGATAGCTTAATTTCAATATATATTAATTATTATATATTATATTTATATATATATATATATATTAATTATATTTATATATATATATTATGCATATCATATTATACTTTATATATATTATTATATTTATAATAATATCTTTTATTATATATACATGTAATATTTCATAATTGTGATTTTGAATATTATCTTGATTAGCTCTTGTAAAAAACTTATACAATCGTTCACCTCTTGAAAGGTCAGCGAGGAGTCTAATGTTTCTAACTGTATTATATATATAATTTATATACTGTTACTGATATTATTTATAATATAATATAATATATATATATATAGGTAAGCTTTTTATTAATAACATATTGGTATTATATGAGCTTATAGTAAAATATTTATATATATATATTACTAATATTATACTATTACATATTTATTAAAACTATATTTTAAAAGTATTCACCTGAACGAAATTGTGATACGTGGAACTAATGGACGTGAATATATATTACTTCATTACAAAGCTATTGTCCTAATTATACAATAATGAAAACCATTATTAAAAATATCGATTTGACCTACTAAAATATATTCATATATGTCTACTTATTATTGATTTTATATATATAACTATTTTCGTTAAATAGTGGTGGGTAATCAATATTTTTCAATACAGACAGAACATAGTTAAAGATATGTTTTATTAAGTAATGCCTATGAAAATATAGACTATACTTACCTTTAATTATACAAGAATATATGATAATTATACTATACTAGTTAATATATATATCTTTTATTAATATATAATATAGTATAATATATATAATAATTATAATATAAAAAATATATTAACCTAGAAATAATTATTGATGTATACTACGTTTTTTGTATTTCTTTGTTGTCATCTCGGCAGCGGAAGGTTGCATTCCTCAAATCTTATGCCTGCTAGGCAGCTGGGCTCCGGCAAACCCCCTTCGGTCGGTCCCAAAGTAGGTACGCCCAAGATACCGAGAGAAGGCAAGAAACTCTAGGTCGATAAACATGGACCAGATACCACCCCCCAAAACATGGTTACTTTTAAGAGCTACTATGTGGCGGAAGATCTCGGCGAGAATAAATTGACAACAAATCAGCAATTTTTTTATCAGACTCATAATTGAATGTTAACTCCACAACTTCCACCTTCCTGAAATGAAAACTAGTGATGAATTACCAAAGGATAATATCTCTCAAGCCCACCCTCGAAATTATCCGCTCAAATACCATATACAGCTCACCCACGTTCCTCCGTTAAAATATGGGCGAAGCCCATATGAAACCGCCGATGTCGCGCTCCGCTGCAGTTGCAGATTGCTTAGGTGTAATAGTTTGCTCCACTCCAAGTTATTTTGCCTCTCCTGAAGCTCTCTCACGAAAACTTCGAAAGCCATAAAAAAATAGCAAAAACAAATTTGAACGAACATATAACATCGAAAGATATAGCAAACAAGACAAAAAAAAAGGTGAAAAAAGATCTACACCGACATACTCAACTCTATACGTCTTTTTCCACTATCAGATTTGGTAAACCATATAGTTACTTCCGTCATCAATCCAAAATCGCATAGACTTCATAACGATCACTTATGTTTTCTATAATGAGCGCATATCTCTTGGCAGTTGGTTTTGTGGATCTGTCAAACAGAGGATCTGGTAGCATTCTCATTTATATAACTACGTTATTTAAAACTACAGAACTTTTAATTCGAATCACTAAAGCAAATCGCTGGGGGAATACATCCGCAAGCTTGAACACAACTGGAAACAAGACAATTCGGCTGACCCTTTGGATTCCTGATACATTGTGATTAGAGCAAATCGCTCCCTTCTAGACCCCTTTCACACAGACTCGACGGACATAGAGAGTCACAGCCCTTCTTCAAATTCGGTTTGGTTGTCGAAAAAAAGATTTGACGCGCGCTCCCTTTAGTTAGCCCAGTGACAGGCATGAACATCACCGTAGGCCTTCCCTGTCGCAGTGAGGACGGAAAAAAAAAAAACAAAAATGAGTATAGGCATGGTAACTTTGTATTCGCTTGCAAAACTCTCTAAACTGACCAATAAAAAAAGGAAAGACATCGTCCGACAAGGAGACACTAAGTCAGAGACGTCGCTTCTCGCTGGATCAGCTACGTCTGGTCAGTTTCGTTGACGCCTCCTTTTTCATTAATGGTGGTCTGTCATCAGATCCCCTACGGGAAACGAGCAACATTCGCTCTCTCCTTTGTCACCATTACCCTTATCGGCCATGAGGGTGTTCCGCAGAGCTTGTAGTTTTCTAATAATACATGAATCAATCTAGATTGGTCTCTCGCGAGCTCTATAATGACTTTATAATTGATACTCAACAGAGACCGGTTATGTATCTATTTCTCACCAGTAATGTTCATTATCTTGCCTGCTTTTAGCCGCAACAGGCCGGTGCCTTTCTCGAACTATCAACTTCACTATTATTGAGAGAAATATTTCGCAGTAAGAGGTAACTCATGTTTTCATTCTCACGTCACAGAAAACCTGAGCAGCTACTTTTTAGAAACATAAGGGGATCAAGTAATCGCACTCTCTCCGCGACGCTAACCTTATGGTTGACCCTTCCTTGTAAACTTCAAAGGCAAATTTCTTGGAATAATTCGTATGCAATGACCACTTATTTTAGATACTAGTAACGTATTATTAACCCCGAAAATGACTTGTAATGCGTGCACTTGCCTAAGTTACCGTCATCTCGTCTCAAAATTTTGGGGGTACTAATCGCAAGTCCCTTATAAGTCATCTACATCAGCATAAACAATCGATCGAAGCTGGAAATATGGCTATAGTATGATGGTCAAAGACATCTCCACAACTCCTAATCTCACACCTGTTCGCCTTCGCTATCAAAACGAGGCAGTCCTATTCCTTTGGGCCATTCGATCGTCCCGAGGTTGGTCTTGAAGCTAGACATCCGAATCCCTGTGAGACCACCTATCTCTATACGAAGGGAATGATATACATGAGTGCACAAGCTCCTTCGTATTCCCAAACCACCCCCCATACCGCTCCTGCTTAATACCTATTTATTCGGAAAGCTACTCAGAATTTTCCAATAATGCGACCACTTTCAATCAAGTACACTCCTAAAAACTCCTTACATTTTTATATCCCTATTTGCAAAGATGTTGATGCGCCATTGAGTTAAAGACGGGATGCATCACTAGGGCATTCATCAGTCCCCCATTTGTCGGTCCGAGCATCTCATCATCTCGCAACTAGCCGACGCCTGTTAATCAACGTTAAGTCATCATCCAATCGTTACTCCGCGCAAGTTCAACGGTGCAATTTATCGTTCGGTACTTGAGCTCTCTTAAACCGGCGAAACCATGTGTGTCTCGCTCAGCTGTCCTCTGGTCACAGCTTCCCTCTCACACTACTCCCATCAATACATTAACGGTTTCACGGTTAAAACATTAGCGCCTATTTGCCCTTCTCTCGAATTCTATCCCTAAACCGAGACAAACAACTTTATCTCATTTACTATCAGATGACTGAAGCGCGCTTCGGCTGCATTAATACATGAACCTCTTAATTCATACAAGACCACAGGCTCAACCAGGTAGCCGCACACGCCCGTCCAACAATATATTTATGGCGCTTCTCCTGACACGGTAACGAGAAAAATCCATACATCGATGTACCACTCTTAACTAATGAGGCAATTAAACCATGACAAAGAAATTGCAGCCCGAATGATAGCGGCAAATGGAGCTCACTTCATACTCTTGGCTAGCGTCTCTAACAAGACTGTAACTTCCGGACACAAAACTGATGTGATATCGACCCGCCACCCCACCCCCTCGCGATCACCATATAACTAAGCTTCTGCTATCGACCAGCTTACGAATTTTCATGGAGCCAGAGTCAGCTGGCAGCGAACAACTCTTGTCGGGCGACGGGGCGACATACACTATTAAGCAGTCATTACGACGAGTAGAATCTTTTCTACCACCACGAAAGGAGCGTATCATAGGTGATATTCTAACCTAGTATAGCGCCCAAACAATAACCCCCACAGCCACTATGCGAACTTTCATCTTGCATACAAATTTTCGTCCCGACTACGTCACTTATCTAGCATCAGTCTTCATTAGCTCGTTCCACACTGACAATTCGACATGTCTTATATTCCTACGTTCTGGTACCTAACACTTCTAAAGTGAATATCACCTATTTGATCAGATTCTTCACTATAGGCAGTACCTATTTTTGCATTCTTACGATTTGACAAGCATCGATGTCAAAAATTTGAATTTTTTATTTTATGTAAATTTGATATATATAACATTTCTTTTTATTTGAGTTTTTTTATATTTTGACTGAATATTTTATTGATATCAAAGTATGAGACATTTGCATTACTATAATATATAGCAAAGAACTCCACCATGATTGCTTTTAAGCCAAGTGTGGGGCCATTCTCGTGAGCACGTAGGGATCTGGTACATTGACTATAATAAGACTATTATAACAAACCCTTCTAATTATTAAATGAATATAAGTACTATATAGTAATATATATATTATTACTGAATATAATATAATAATATTATAAATATTATATTATATATATTATTTATTAATAGGTTTATATTATTATTTGATATATATATATATATATTATAATATATATAATATATATAATGGTGAAGATGTATTTCAATTACAAGCATTTTCTTATACTTATGATCTTCTATCTCAAAACTACAATTGGCTCGGAAAGATACTTTGAGAATGGGTCAATTTTAGTGCGGAAAGTACAAAAATAAAAAAAAAAAAAAATCGATCAAAAACCGATATTAAATTTTGCTTTTTTCTTTTTGTTTATAAGAATACCCAAGGGATATTAACCAACCGTTGCAGGATTTCGGGGTCTCTGGCCTTCGGGGAACTCGGAAGGATAGACTAATTCTACCCCATCGGAGGTATCTCCGGAACCCCGCTATCTTTGGTATTTGAGAGGTGTCAAGTATAAGGTGGTTCTCGCCCTCCTACGGGAGGTAGGAAAAGTCCATCCTGTGTTCCAGTCGGCTCGAATGCCGCTACATTGCGATGTAATACGTTACAATTAAAATATAATATATAGAATATACGAGAGATAGGATAATGAAAATGCCCCAAAAATAATCGAAGATTAAAAATTATTAACTAGACATCTAATATTACCAACAATACTGATATATATATCCGCATAGATAATACCGATTTGATGGATTGATATAGGACATAGTCATAGTTTAGAACGACGTAAAAAAAGACATCAAGATAGGTGGATAATAAAATATATAAATTATATCTCATAGTATAATTATGATCCCAATGCTCCTAAAAAATAAAATCGAGGATTTATTTTATTATTTAATTATTTTTTAGATTTTCCTAATCTATCTACGGCTCTAATTATTTTTAACTTTTCAAGCTTCTGATCTGATTTTTAATTCATTATATATTTATTTTCAATTTCAATCTAAATTTTATTATTTTCTCTTTCGTCATTTAAAATTGGACCAGCGTTTCCGATGTATTCGCCTCTCTCCCGTGCAGATGTGTCAGATGAGAAGCTCATCTGATCTGAAAATTATATTTTGATGGTATAATGATAAATAAGCCAGTCGGGTAATACTCAAATACATCATTAAAGTCATAAAAAGTAACGTCCGACTTAATATATCACCATATCGACATACCTATAATATATATTATATTATATATATTATATTATATATATATAATATAAAAGTATTTATGAATATTGGCATTTTATCATAACAATATATTCTTAAATAATATATAAAATTTCAAATATAATGTCTTTTTGATACAGAGAATTTAAATTCTTTTACTTTATTTTTACTTCACATCCCCCCAATAAACCATTATTATAATTAACTTTTATATTTTATATTCAATTTTATTTATAGGAATAACCTCATTAACAAGTAATCTACCTCTACTAATATAATACGTACTTCACTCAACATATATAAGTAATTACTATTATCTAAAGTCAGAACCTAACCTTAAAAAGCACAGAATATTAACCAATATTATAAAACTCATACTTCTTAAAGA
>JABUQX010038041.1:15000-47675 GCA_015478945.1 Trachelipus rathkii
TATATTATATATATATATATATATATTATACTATATTAATATTATATATATATATCGATATATATATATAATGTGTTATATATATATATATATATATGTATAATATATATATATATATATTATATATCATATATATATATATATATATATATATATAATATAGTATTTATATACTTTATAATATTTAATATATATATATATATATATATATTATATATATATATATATTTAAGAGTATTCCGACACTTTGAGATCCTACAGCTTTTTCTTCCAAAAAGTATAAAGATATAGGGTCTCGAAACTTGAACTATTATCTATAGTACGGGATAAGGACGGATCCGATTAAATTTCCACGAGTCGTGTGGATGTAATAGAGGGGGGTCACCGCCCCGAGGGGTGGCTACGGCGATCTGCTTACGCGCGAGTTGGCAGCTTTCCGAGTGGATGAGTTTTAGGCCTAACAAAGTTTGGGCGACCGGAGCACTTTGGAGGGGTCAAACAGACCGAAGGCTGTTGGACGACAGACCAGCACTGACGCGGCAACGTGCGGCATACAACTACATATTATTATATATTATTACATCGAAGATTCGATTTCCGAAGGAAAAGGAAATCGAATCTGAGTCGAAAAACGATCCTGTTTAAGGAATCGGTTTTTTTACGCACCTCCGGATTCTGTATATCCGCCAATGCGTTTGCTTCTACGCATCCGTTCTGAGTCCAACTATATATGCTACCATGGCGGTTAGCAGTTAACGTATCGTTTTCAAATTTGGTAATGTTCTATGAAGGTGATAAACTGATCACGGGATGAGTTTTGAGTAACCGGTTAAAGAGGTCACCCTAAGGGGTGCGTGCCCCCTTAGCCCACAAGGATCAAATTCGTCCCTGAAAACCGAGGTTAGCTTAACGTAATTGAGAGAATGAATTTGGAGTGAGCTAAGCTATATGATGACGCAATCTCGGCGGGACGAGATTACGTTTCTCTGCGATCCCTCATAAAGGGAGGAGCGCTGCCCTCCCAAAAATTAAAATGATCGATAGAAGACTGAACTTGGAGAAAGGTGAAGGCAGTCAGAGTCTGAGACGGAGTCGGAGTCGGGTTCGGTTTCGTTTCGGATTCCAGAGACCCCATTGGAGGGGGGGTCCCTGTTCTGGAAAATAGAAGAGAGAATGCATGGAATGCAAACAGAGAAGGATGAGGAAAGAAGAAGAAGCAAGAAATGAGGAAAGATGAAATAAGCGGAGGGAAAGGACTGAGAAGGAATCTGACTCAAGAGGATATTGAGTTGAACAGAATGCCATGAGTGCTGCTCCGGTGCGGTTTGCAGACGTTAATTAAATATTTGGGTAATAATTACATTATTCTTTGTTAACAATAAATATGTTTATAAGATGATAAGATCTCAACAAGGATGTTTGCAGACCTCCCTCATGAGCAAGAAGGTTAGCGTCTCAGGCTCCTGGTCATGCGGGGGGCGCAGGCAGTCGAGCAACGCAGCCAAATCACCACAACAAGTGCAGCGCGCGGCCCGCAGGCGCGCCCGCCTGGCGATCCGCACGCAGTGGTGACGCGCCCGCAGAGCGCGGCCCGGCGCACCGTCCTGCGCGATCCGACGCGTGTACGCCGCCCGCTAGGCGCGCCCGCCGTTGCGCGGAACCGAATGAGGGAGGAGGGCGCGTCGTTGCCGCGCCACCCCCCTCGCATCCCGCACTGTAACATCCGATACGAGAGGGCAAATGTGTACTGTTTAATCAACTAATTTTTTTTTTTCAAAAATTTTTTTGTATTATTTAATATATTTTTTTTGTTTTTACTAATTTTTTTTTTTTTTTTTTAAAGGCTTTTCAATTTTTCATAACGTAAAAATTTACGGGTGTTACATACCCTAAATCAGTAAATCGATAAAATCATACCATCATCCAACCACCCATCTGTCCATATATGATCTATTGATCTATTTGATCTTGATCATATTGATCATTTGATCTATTGATTAAGGTCAGATTTTTACTAAAAATTTGCGTCGTTGGATACCCGAGGGCTTGAAGTTCAGGCCAGTCGCGCCACCGATCCTAACGCCTCCTGTCCATGTTCCGATGGGGAAAGCTAATGATCTATTGATCTATTGATCTTATTGATCTAATTGCATCTATTGATCTATGAGTATAAGTCAATTTTTTTACTAACAATTTGTAACTTTTTACATTACCCTAAATCAGTAAATCTGTAAATCAAACCACCCAACCTACCCTCCTGTCCAATCATGATCTATTGATCTATGATCTATTGATCTATTGATTAAGGTCAAATTTGTTACCTAAAATTGTTAACGTTTTACATTAACCCTGAATCAGTAAATCAAGAATCAAACATCCTTCCCCACAACCCCTCCAGCCATTGGATTGATCCTCATTGATCTGTTGAATCTATTGATACGTATTTGATCTATTGAGCGAGATTCAAGTCATTATTTTTTTTCTTTTTTTGAAAAAAAAGCGGAGAAAAGAAAAACAAGTTTTGTTATTTTAAAGCCTTTATAAACAGATTGCATCCCTTTTCTTATTCATTTGTGTTCGGGGTGGTCAATCTAGATGGACGTTTGGGTAAATTATGTTTCCGCACCACCTGCTACATGTCTTTGTCTGGTCTACTGGGTGTGGTGAAAATTTCTGTTATTAAACATTTTTTTAAAGGAGGAATCGAGATTTTCGTTACAACAACCCGATTAGTCATCAGAAGTAAAAGTGTCTACCAAGAAAAAGTTCTAAAGATTACAAATGATTATAATTCGAATCTGGCCGAAGCGGATATAAGATATAAAAGCATCTCAATGGGTTTACCAGACATAAATATTTTATTCTATCGCCCTGATGATTTCATGGCACATAATGAAAGGGAATTTAGCAGAAACTTCACATAAGTTTACTACTCATCATTTAAACATATCACCGAGTTCCTCATACTCAGAAGTATCTTTTCACCCACCAGCAAGAAGTTAGTATTGAGGATGTGTCTTTTTAAACAACCAGTGAGTTAATCGTGTTCGGACAAAGCAAGGGATTATGTAGTCAGGTCAATTTTGTGCTACCCAAAATGTTGCCTATCTCATCAACGGTAAAGAGTTTCTAAAAGTATATAAAGAAGTATACATCTTATACCTTCAAGTATTTACTCTGCGAGCTTTCATCCTAAGAACAGTGCATAGAGTGTACTGCGTACCCCAAATTATCTACCTTAGCTGAGATTGAGACAGGTATAACTACCTGTATAATGGATACTCTAGTAGCACATTATTAATTTACCTCTTTACATGAGAAAATTTAAACCCTGAAACCTTCAGAAAAACCGCTTAAACTGCTTCTTGAAGATTTGATCATTTTCTCAGGCTTATAATACGAAAAGTATGCCTAAATCTTTAAGTTTAATTTTCCTTTAAACAGACCTCAGAAAGTAAAGCTACGTCGTTAGTAGAAACATCATTAAAAAACTTGCGGGGAACGTAAGAAAGCTTAAAAAAAATAAAAAAGAAAGCTTATTTACAGAAAGGTGGCGGTGTGTTCCTGCCTCTACTCTTTTCCGTTATAGCCCTTTTATAACCAAGTGGCTTGCTCAATGATGAGGAAGGTAGTGGTTTTACCCTACAACGATTATGAAATGTTGAATATATATATACATAGGAACTATAACCTGTACAGCAGCAGCAGCAGAGGCAACAACAACAAGCAGCAACAACATCAACAACATCAGCAATGATAAATCAACAACGACAAGCAACACCAACAACAACATCAAAACAGCAATAATAACAACACTAGATGACCTTCATCTAAACAATCAGATCTGGATATACACCATTTAAAACATTCATTGTCCAGCAAGCCTTTGAGTTAATATGATCCTCCAAGTTGAACAGATTAATAATTATTGAGAAGGGAATGCTAAGCAAATACATTAAAACTCCAACGGTTACATGTCCATTGAAAAAGAATCCTATATCAAAAAGTGCTATACAAAAAATTAGTTGATTTAAAAATTTTATTAAAAAATCACCCAAGGAATGGGGGATACAGCTCTAACTGCAGATACTAAACCCATGGTGAAAAGAGTGAAAGTTTGTTAGAATATATCCAGGATGATATCTTTGAGGAGTAAGAAAACGGTATAGCTCTATCATAATTATTTTAAAAGATCAGATTACTTGGAATGATCATCGGTCGAAAATACATTATTGTGGATGAGAAATCTAGCTTTGGTTATTCCGAATATTTGTTGACTTTAATATTGATCTCTCGCCGAGTGAAGGAAGGAAGGTCCCGTGTCAGTCTGGAACGGATCAAACAAGAACTATCAGACTAATTAAATTTTATCCTAAGAAGTTTAATCACTGAATAAACAAAGATTAGCGGAACTGGATAATATTCCTTTGACACCTAGACCTGATGCAAGTCCCTCTGGTACTTCTTTCGCATCTGATAGATTAAAGGTGATAAGTAGAAGCACATTACGTTCAAAAAAATGAGGGAATAAGAAAAAAATCACACAAAGGTATTCAAAGTGGATTAGCAGCACATGAATTATTATTATTGATATTTTATCATAGATTGCGTTATTTGTATTTAAAATTAGTATAGTTATTCTATGTTATCTTTTCTGTATACACTTGCTATGTATTTAGAGACTTGTAATTTTAAAATAGTTAATATTTATTTTTGTATTTAAAAATAAATACTTCCATATATACATCTGAAGATTTTTATATAAACCTTTCCAATATGAAACCCACCTGAAATCAAATTTTATTGTTAAGTGCATTGTGAATCATGGAGGCTAAGGAATCTGGTCCGATAAATATTACTTTTGATGTCGAAAGACACGCCCAACAGTTTACGGGGTTTTTCTCAAAGGTTTGTTCAAGATTTCCTCAAATTAGTAAAAAGAATTGAAAAATATTTAGAAGTGAGGATGCATTTGTTTACCCTTTCATAAACCTAGACGGAAAAATGTTGCCTACACGGGAAAACTATGACTCCACCATTATAGGTAGGTATGGGCAATATAGAATTTAGTTGACAGATATTGATAAAATATAAATCTTACAATGAGGGATATCGATATATTCTTTTGGTTGATAGAATGATATATTCCAGATACTATGGTTAAAGGTGTTAAAAAGAAATATGTGGGAAAAAAAAATCAAAGACTGTTGCTTACAGGTTCAGAGAAATTTATAAAATGAGGATAACGATACCCCCAAAATTGATTATGGACATTTAAGGGATACAGATTTTTAGGTCAAAGAGTTTGCAAGAAATAGTAGCTGAGTATATGATATAGGGTTATTACAACACCTTTCAGTTAATAAAAGCCGCAATAGTTTAAAGAGTACCAAAGAACTATAAAGAAAGAGATGCATAGTATTCACGGAAGATGAAGATAAATACATTTAAATTATAGAGTATACTACAGACTTGGCTTACTCTGTAGTAATCAGGTCTCATCGAATAGAACACTTTAAGAATTACCCCTATGAGAGATGGTAAAGATAAAACCGTTTGTACCTATCAAACCCAAACGGAAAAATAAAAGATAACACGAGGTATATTAAAAAGTAGGGACTAACGAGAGTATCCAGGACTGCATGAAATATTTCAGAAAGGGTATGAAGGCGGTGTGTTCGAGAGAAGTTTTTTTTTAACAGTAGATGGCTATCAGAGAATTTCCCTAGAGACAATATGTTTTTAAAAGTACTATCTAGAGGATCTTTTAGACGGAGAAAAATAAAAGGAGGCTTCTATAAACAAGAAATACAGAAAATACAATTTGATCCTAAGAATCATTTAATAATATATAAAATAAGAAAAAAATTAGTAGGATTTAAGGGAAAAGGTGGTTATAAAAACTAGACAGTAATCTTTGTCCAACATGGGTAGGATACCTTGCAAAGTTTAACAAGCATATAGTAAAAATGCTAGCGATATTAAGAAACCATATGATCAGTGTTACGTTGGGAACATGGAGATGAAAGGTCAGTTATTATAACGCTTGCCCTCATCGGCCTTTCTTATGATCTACATCCATAAAAATTAAAACAATATCAGATATACTACAGATAGTTAATTTTGAGATCGCCTATTTACTGGTTGATCGGAGAAGTGTAGAAGCAGGGATTAAGTGTTGAAATAATGCTCGATGCTGGTATAGAGATATCCTGCTTTCATATTTTGCGTTTGCCGATACTTTAGAAATGGCTGGATAATGTTTAAAATGTTCATTTAAAAATTAAACCTGTAAATATGCATCCATCAAAGAGGGCCAATGGCTGAATATTTCTGTCCAAAATTATGTAATAAGCCAAACGGTCCTCTATAAGTGCGCGTTTACCGAGGGTGTTCATCAGATTAATACAAAAAAATTGAGAAAGTCAAATAGTGGTAATAGATTTAGTGTTTCTTCGTTATTTTAAGATCCGGGTTAACAGGGTAACGTGTTAAATCACATTAAAATCTCATGAAGCATGTGAACCTGAAAGATCATCAAGTTTATTTTTTTATTTTCCGCGCATTTCAGTGTTGGTTTCGTAATTGTTGTTACTCACAATGTATACAAAATATCGGGAATTAATATCAAACCATCTCTAAAGGATCTAATTGGCGTATTATACCAACGATGAAGAGTATGTCACAAAAAATGACACCAAGACTTCATTACATTTTGTATGCTTACCTTCTAAGGTTACAAGACTTTGGTATGGCCTATGTTTATACAGATTATTATAGATCATCAGTACGTGGGGAATACTAAAGCCTCTTTTTTAAGAGTAGTTCATTTTCCTAAAGGTAAAAGCGTTATAAGGTTTCCTAATGTTCATACTTACCCTTGAGTAAAGACCCAAATGTGAGTTTCGAGTCGTATTTAGTATAGAGGATGTAGGTAAATGTAGAGGTAAGCCATACCCATTCACGACTGGAACAGCAGTGTGTAAAATTGCCTTTAGGTGGCTCCATAAATAATAATAATAATAAATAATGGAAAGGAGAGAGAACGAGCGTCTCAGGGGGTCAGAATGCAAGAGGCGGGTATGGTTTAGATGGGATTTTTTGCTTCTGTTGTTCAGACGAGCCCATGCCGTCTTTTTGTTTAAGATCGGAGGTAATATCTTTGCTAAAAAAGCAGCGGGACGGGTATTAGTCTTTCCAAGATTATTATGGTGACGGGTCGTCCTTCGACAGCGTTTTTAAAACGACGACTAGCCAATGCTTCTGAATGAGATGTTAGATGATGTTAAACGAAAAATACGACCTAAGATGACTGGTCAAGGTGATGTAGGTCGCCGTAAAAAACCTTTAAAGAGGAATAGGAAAGGGACCCTAAGGAAAAAAGTGTTTGAATTGTGATTTACCCTTTAATAATGATTGATGAACGCAATTATTTTACATAAAACCAGTAAACTATTTTTGGTATTAAGAAATGTTTAAACAAATTCTCGCTCATTATTACAACCGACGATTGTTGTAAACAGGCAAGATGGCATTTTCCTCACCCCTCCAGATTCCAGTGTCTACTTGTAAGAGGTGAAGTGCGATGATCTTCTCTGTGAACCCTACACAGATTATGGTGAGTGAAGCCAGTTTATTAGTTATAATCCTCGTTCACGTCAATCACAAAATACAGATGTACTCTCGATTCAAAGATTCCAGGCACTTCTGATCAATATCTTGGACCCCTTATGTTTTTAATCTAAAGACCAGTAGTTTACGTTGGGGGTATGGTTGCAAGGTGTGTCACAGGAAGTGGCCGGAATGACTGATGCATTATGGTAGATCCACCGAAACAAATTTCCTGTTATTTTAACGGTGTTTTATCAAACTTGAGTTATTAATTCTTGTAAATGAAGCACCTCTAGAGCATCAGCTGCAAGCTTACCCTTATCGAGAGTTATATTGAATTTTATTAAATTTCATTTCAAGAGATGCGAAGCAGATCTCACTCTACACATCAGCTGGGATACTTACAATTTAAAAGTTTGTTAGAGACCACGGAACCCATGCTGGTAAATCTAAAATACACTAGAATATTTATGGCCGAGTGTAAACGGTGATATATTCTCTCGGGAAAGACTTATTCTACCATCTGTGGATACGCGTATCAGGTTAACAGATCTTACACCTGAATTTGCCGCTTAATTTAAAAGCGCTCTCTTTTTTGGCAACAACCTGGCACCAAAAACCTCATGCTTTTAAAATCTACTGGATGCGTATCTTCATGGTTGTACGTAACGAGTGAAATTTATCTCCAATTAAACATATGGAATAGAGAAATCTCTTTTGACCGACCAGCGCGGAAATATCGCAAATCAAAGAGAATTGAGAGCTAAAATTTTGTACTTACTCCAAGGTTATCGGCAGCAGTAATATACTAACATAAGTCAAATGCGGAGCTTGCCTGCAGAAGTAATAAGTAGTAATTGTTAGTTATGAACATGACGCATTATTCTGGAACTATGGAAAAGTCACCCTTTTATTATACCCATTTCGGACTTAAAGGGGTCAGTTTACATGTGAATGTGAACGGTCAACCTTACGGTCGTGATTATGAGATGATATCATGAAGACTCACATTCCCAATGCTCACGACCTTTTTACGATTTGTTTGCCAATACGGGTATCATGCCAGCGAATAACGGAGGGTGTTGGTGTTGATCTCAAGACTTATGCTGAAAGCAGTAATTTATATGCATTATGGATCTCCATGGCTGATCTTTCAGGCTTTGATGTAATCTTAATTCATCTGCAATATCTTAAAAAAGGGAATTTAGGACTGAGTTCTCTAAATTTGGACAGTTATTGAAACATCCTCATCTCATGTTCTGGCTGTATCTGGAGCATCATCAAGATCATCGAGATTGAGAGATACACGAAATATAATGCTTTGCAATTTATTAATGATGAATGAAAAGAAATAATTAAATGGCCTTCGGAAAGCCGGAAAGAAATTTTTGGCGTGATTTGGCATGTAACGAACTCATGTTCTGTGGAAATTGGGGATACCGAACTCTGCGTCGTTATCTTCAACACTTCGCCCAGGGATGTTTCAGCAATGGACATTGGATGGCTTGTTGTTAAGAATAAAATAATGTTGTTTATTTCCTTGACTCTCTGCATTTAGATTTTATTTGTAATCATTATGTAACATCTTTTTTTAAAATATAATAAGTTCAATATGGCTAAGACATTTGTTTTGCCTATTCAACCTATGCAGGTCTAATTTATGATGGGGGTTATATGTTTTTATTTTCATTATATGGTTTTTTTAAATAATGTTTTCGTTTAACCAAATTCGTCTGTCTGTCTGGAGCGGGGGCAATGTGTTAACGATATATGTAGTTTGCCAATGATGTTAATTGAAAGGCGTTAAAAGTGCGGCGTTTTCGCACTTATGCACTGCTTTTTCAAAAAGAAAAAATATGCTGGATTTAATCGATTATTTATGGGCGAGCAGGGTAGTTTGGGTGGCTTGATTTACTGATTTACTGATTCTGATTTTGGGTAAAACAGTTAGCAATTTTAATTATAAAAAATATATGACTTAATCAAAAGATCAAGAGATCAATAGATCAATTAGTCATAGATCAATAGTCATATAGGGGACAGGGGAGTGGTGGATGATCTGGTACGATTTTTTAGCTGAATTGTACTGAGTTTGGTGTTGTTAATAAAACGTAAATTTTTACGTTATGAACATGAAAAAGCTTTAAAAAAAAAAAAAAAATGAGTAGGAACAAAAAATTATTCAAAAATATAGATAAAAGAATATTAAAGTTTTTGAAAAAAAAAAAGTTAAGTTGAAAACAGTACACATTTGCATTCTCGTATCGGATCGTACATGAGGGATGCGAGGGGGGTGCGCGCACGCGCCCCTCCCTCATCGGTTCGCGCAGGCGGCGCGCCTGGCCGGGACGCGCACACGCGTCGGGCATGATCGCGCAGGCGGGCGCGGGGCGCAGCCTGCGGTGCCCCGCGGCACCGGCCGGTTTTCGCGGCGAGATTGCACGGGCATTGCGGCGCCTTGCCTGGTGTTGTGGCGCTTCCCCCCGCATACCAGGAGCCTGGAGACGCTACCCTGCTTGTCAATGAGGAGCTAAAACGAATCCTTGTCGAGATCTACAATCCTTTATAAAATATTTATTTTTAACAAAATATGTAGTTATTACACAAATATTATATAACTCTGCACCGCACGGATGCCAGCACCTATGATCTGTAACTCATACATCCTCGAGTCAGATTCATGTTTCTCCATTTCTTTTCCTCTTATTCATCTTTCGTCATTTCTTCCTTTCTTCTCTTGTCCTCATTTCCTTCCTCGGTTTGCATCTTCCATGGGCATTTCTTTCTGCTAATTTCAAGAGGGGGACCCCCCTCCTAATGGGGTCTCTGGAATCCGAAACCGAATCCACTCCGACTCGGACTCCGTCTTCAGACCTCTGTAACTCGGTTCAACCGTTTTCTCCAATTTCAGTCTTCTAGCATCATTTTTTTTTATTTTTGAGTGTGGGGGGCAGCGCTCCCCCTTTATGGCGGGACGCAGAGAAACGTAATCTCGTCTCCAGACCGAGATTCGCGTATTATAGCTCACATCCATATTTTACTCCGAAATACGTTAAGGCCTATGAACCTGGTTTTTTCAGGCAGACGAATTTGACCTTGGCGGCTAAGGCGGCAGACCCCTAGGGCGTGGGACTAGCCCCGGGTTTACCAAAAACTCATCTGTGATCAAGTTTATCCGACCTTCACATGAAACAATACCAAGTTTGGAAACGATTACGTTAACTCTACCATTGTATGTATATATTGGACTCCGAACCGGATGCGTAGAAGCAACCATGGCGGAATACAGAATCGGAGTGCGTTAAAAAAGATTCCTATTCAGGAATCGTTTTGCGACTCAGAGTCGATTTTCCTTCGGAGGGAAATCGAATTCTGTCTGAGGGTAGATCATAATAATATCATAATATGGCACCTATGTTGTGTAGTGTGTATGCGCACGCTTCGGCGCTCAGTCATGTGTCCTGTCGGGTCAACAGACCTTCGGTTCTGTTTGCACCTCCAAGGGCTCGGTTTCGCCCAAACGTTTTGCTTAGCAGCCTAAAGCATATCCAACTCGGAGCTGCCAACTCGCGCGTTAAGCCAGATCGCGTAGCCACCCTCGGGGGTACCCCCCTCGCATATAATCCTACAGACTTAAATTTACACGGGATTGTCCTCCTTATCCCTATATAGGATTATCATGTCCATGAAGTTTGCAGGACCTATATCCTCTTTTATACTTTATTTGAGAAAAAGCTGTAGAGGTCTCAAAGTGTCCGGTAATACTACTTATATATATATATGATGATATATATTATAATATATACTTATATTATTAAATATATATTATATATATATATATATATATATATATATTTATATATATATTATATAGATATTTGATTATATATATATATATATATATATATATATTAGATAATATATATATATATAAATGATGGTATATTTGCGGGGTGAATCTGAAGAGAGTTTGAGAAGGATTGGGTAGAGAGAATTATATGACAGACGTTGTATAAAAGGAAGGAGTTTTGAAAAGTGAAACGTAAGAATAAGGGAGTAAGGTTATGGTTGTGAGTGAGGACAGTCTCGGTGTGAAGTATGTTAGAATGGTGAGCAGCTGGAACAAGGTTCTGAGTTTAAATACTTTAAAGAATTTCTGTTTGGACAAAAAGGAAACGGATGATGGACCGAGCTCTCTGGTGTAGTAGGAAAGGTTGTGGACTTGCAGGAAGTAGCTGGTGCAAATTTAAAAACCTGGTAATGTAAGAGACTAAGTCTTGAGCGCTTAGGGTTTTCGTTTACCGTGAGGGTATGTTGTCTTAAGCCTGTGCTTAATGGTATTAGAAGTAGGAGGACTTGGTCGGGAATAGAGACGGTAAGGTGTTAGGGTGTGAGAAGGAATTGATAAAATCGAAGAAATGAACGTGGTACAATTACAGAGTTGGATGGTGGGAAAAAAAGGGATAAATAAAAAGTACGTTGAGATGGTATGGTCATGTGGATAGGAAGGATGGATGATGTCGGTTGGTTAGGCGATGTTAGTGGTGAGTGGTGTTTGAATCGACTGGCCTGAAATGACCGAAGAATAAAGGTGGATTTGTGTCAGCAAGAATATTTAATCTTTTGGGAGTGTTGATTATAGTTTTGCTGTGGCGTCGAGAATGGAAAGTTGCATAAATAGGGTGACTGGCAGTAATTTTTGTGAGGGTGTTGAGTTGTGGCGCCACCTGAGCCGAAGTTAATGAACTCCACATTGCCGAGGATGTCATAGTGAGGGTTGAATCGGCGGTCCCGTGAAGCTTAGGGATGTTTTTCGACCGGCGAGTGTTACTTAATAGGTATATAAAGGGGGTATAGCTGGGCGCTTTTCTTTTCGACTTGTGGTCAATGTTTGCTCTCTAATTACTTGTCCTGGTTATTATGGGTGGCCATGTTAGGGCCACTTACCCCCAGTCTTAAGGAAAAAAAGGTAATTGATAATGAAATGATATTGATTGTGTGATGATTAATTGATGAGGGTGCATTGATATGTATTGATGGATATTGATGATTGATGATCCAATGATATTGATTGAATATTTCTTGATTGATAATTGATGATGATATGAATGGATATTTGATGATGGTAGATGATATTTTGATGATATTGAGATTTTGACTGATTATTGATGATGATATTGGGGGAATTGATTTATTTTTTTGTGATTGGAATGATATGGATGATATTGATGATGATAGTCACACGATGATATTGAATGAATGATAATGATATTGATCATTTAGATATTGATAATTGATATGGATGATGATATTCGTGATGATATTGATGATGATATTGATGATGATGGATATTTATATATATATATATATATAATATATAATATATATATTATATATATATATATTATATATATACTATATATAATATATTTTATATATATACTATATATATATATATATATTATATATATTAATATAATATATTTAATTATATATAATAAATATATATTATATATATATATATATATTATATTATTATATTACTATATATAGATATATATATTATATATTATAGTATATATATTATGTATATTATTATATATTATATATACTATAGATATATTTATATATTATATATATATATATATATAAACTATATATGATATACATACTGACAGAATGTCACAGTCGATTAAATAGAAATTAATTTTAGAATACTTTTATATATTCAGAAATCAAATACTATGGGATACCTTTAATTAAACTGTTATGAATAAAAGAAAAAATATTGGCAAGGTTAAATAAAATATGGAATAAGCGAAAAGTCTTGCAAAGTACCGAAGCAGCATAGAAGTACCAAGCTACAAAAGGTCTCAAGTTTACAGAAAGTAACCCAGAAAGTTACAAGTAAACTGGTGTTTAGAAATGCAAGGTACAAGTACAAGTTATACAAGGTATCTCATCTTGTCACAACCTATATTGACTTCACTGATAGTTTAATTTTGCAAGTTTATGCCATCAAGTTGCTTGTACTTGAATCCTTTCACGCAGCCCCATAACTTTCCTGACTAGTTAATAATCTATATATATATATATATATAGATATATTTATTATATAGTATTATATTAATATATATATAATATATATATAATTATATATATATATATATATATAATATTATATATATAATAATAATGAAGTTAAATAGATATTTAAAAAAAACTTCATTCCTTAAAAACGAACAGGACCAATATATATATAATATATATATATATAATATATATAATATAATATATATATAGTATATATATATATATAGCGCTATATATATATATATATTATATATATATATATATATATATATATTATTATATATATATCATATTTATATATTATATCACTATATATATGCGGGTGTGTGTGGAGAAGGAGAGATTATTTATTAACCTCTCTCTCTCTCTCTCTCTCTCTCTCTCTCTCTCTCTTTCTGACCTCAGAATCTCTTCTTTCTTCTCTCTCTCTATCTCTCTCTCTCTTTATTCCAAATTAATTTGTCATATTTGCTCTTCAAAACATCGTGAGCATGAGAAACTTTCTTATGAAGATGACAAAGGCCTTCGTATTTCTTGACGACTTTTTCGAGCTCTTCTCTGGGAACGACTTCTTTGTGGTGATACTCTATCTCCTGAAGGAGCCTCGTTCTTTTCGACAGCTCTTCCCTTCAAAAGAAAATACAGATTTATATAGTTAACTTTTTGAGACTTGCCTCGTTATATTGGAGAATAAGAACAGGTCATAATTAAAAAAAAAAACTCCGGTCCAGATTTTAATGGAAATACATATAAAATGTTGGAATTAAAAAAAAAAAAAAAATGTAAAAAGCTACGTGGTCTCCAAATTATAAATTTATAACAATTGTTTTTGGAGAGGATTTTAGCAACAATATCGAAATGCATCTAGGTATAAAAAAAGGAAAACGTTAAAAGAAATCGAGAAATGGCCATGATTAAAGCTTTTGGCTTCTCCTAATTTGATATTTATTATATGTAACATTAAGTCTTGTTTTCAGCTGCTTGTTTTTATTATTTTATATAGGCTTATGTCATAGTATATATGTATATATATATATATATATATATATATATATATATATAATATATTAATATATATATATATATATATATATATATATATATATTATATATATATATATATATATATATATATATATATATATATATATAGAATTCAATCCAATGGTATATAATTTTCGGGCTTTCTCGTGTACCATTGGCGCGAAAAATTAGCCTCCAAAATGTAAAACAAATATAATATGTATTTGTATGTAACAAAAGTTTATTTTTATAATCGCACATATTTTCAGCATTTATCGTGGTAAAAACAATTGAAGGACGATGCCTAATATTTTTTCTAAAAATTGGTTGATTACTTAATTATGTTACAAAGCCCCATAAAGGGGAAGCGGCAATTAAAAACGGGATGAGATATTTGTCAGTTATTAACCAATCACAAAGTTGCTTACATTCAACTTAAGAAAATCAAGGAATGACTTTATCTCGAAGTTTTGATTTTATTTTAAATTTTAAAAGGGCATATGCTCCATTTGTCCTTCAATTTCCCTATCTTTTTGACCTACTCTATGTAAATATATTTATACTATGATTTTGTTGTTGAAGAAATACCATCTTTATTATTTCTCTACCATGCACTTGCGGTTCGGAGGGTGGAGATGGTACGGGGCCGGAGTCATCAGTAGACAAATGTCCTCGTGCCATGCATTTAAGATATTTTTTTTAGGTTTAATTGTTTATGATAAATTTTGAGCATTCTCTGTAAATTTCATGAAAATCTGGATTGGGGTCTATTTTCATAAGGACTTACGAACGATAAAAAAATGCTTGATTGCATTATAAAATAATAATTCCTCACTATTATTATTATTATTAATATTATTATTATTATTATTATTATTATTATTATTATTATTATTATTATTATTATTATTATTATTATTATCTTTTTTATTTATTATTATTATTATTATTATCTTTTTTAGTCACTATTATTATATTATTATATTATTATTATTATTATTATTATTATTATTATTTATTATTATTATTATTATTATTATTATTATTATTATTATTATTATTATTATTATTATTATTATTATTTTTTTTATTTATTATTATTTTATTATTATTATTAATATACTGTTTATTATTATTTATTATCTATTATTATTATTATTTTTAAATTATTATTATTATTATTATTATTATTATTAATTATCTATTATTATAATAGCTATTATACTCTTGCTATTCTTTTTATCATTTTGCATGGTGGTTTTATTATGTTATTATTATTATATCTATTATTATTATTATTATTATTATTATTATTATTATTATTATTATTATTATTATTATTATTATTATTATTATTATTATTATTTTATTAATTATTATTATTATTATTATTATTTATTAATATTATTATTATTATTTTTATTTATTATTATTATTAATTATTATTATTATTATTATTATTATTATTATTATTATTATTAGTTATTATAATTTATTATTTTTTTTTTTTAGTTATTATTATTATTATTATTATTATTATTATTATTATTATTATTAATTATTTAATAATTATTTTATTATTATTATTATTATTATTATATTATTATTATTATTATTATTATTATTATTATTATTATTATCTTTTTTAGTTATTATTATTATTATTATTATTATTATTATTATTATTATTATTATTATTATTATTATTATTATTATTATTATTATTATTATTATTATTATTATTATTATTGTTATTATTATTATTATCATTCGTTGAAAAAGATGCACTGAATCACTAGTCCAAAAAAGTGATTTTATTCTATGACCTTTGTTCGCATGTGATAAAAAAAACACCTGTGCGCGAGCTTAGAATATATAAACAAGCAATTCGGAAATCAAACTGACATTAAAAACATTACGCGCAAATGAACAATATATATATATATATATATATATATATTATATATAATATATCTATATATATATTATTATATATATATATTATAATATATATTATATATAAATATATATATATATATATATATATATATATATATATATATATATATATATATATATATATATATATATACTAATGTTGATTTTATGCGAATAACGGATATCATGAATCAACTACAACTAAGGCGTAGGAGTTTGTAATCTAAATATGCTAATTACCAATTATTAAATTTAAATTTATAAAAACAAAAGGAAAACAAAAATAAATAAAATGCAAATTAATAAAATAATGGAATGGTTCATAACCTTTGCTTTACTACGGATCTCTTTTTAATTTTTTAATTAGTTTTATCCTGCCGAGTCCCTGTAAATTATTTTTCCGCCAACTGCGAAAATTTAACTCTAGATTTAAAATTAAAAAGTGCATCAAATATTTAAGTTTTCTTATGTAAAGTCTTTTAATATTTGGAAAGAATAGAATTTATTATATTCATATAATTATAGAAAAAAAATTTATCGAGAAAAAAAATAGAAATTAGGGTTTTTTTAACACAAAAAAAGAAACAAAGAAAAAAAAAGTCTGAAATCCCTAAGAAAAGCTAGGTTTTATTTTGCACAAGGAAGCAAAGGAAATTTGTTGAACGTTTCTTTTATTTTCATGCTTTCATTCATTCTTTTTTCCGTTTTGTTGGAAAAGATTACAACATTTCTTCAAGCCCTTGCGAACCCCTGGGGTTCACGAACACAGGTTAAGAACCACTGCAATAATCTATAAAAGATAATAAAAAAAATAAAAACAATAAAAATAAAATAAAATTAAATAAATTGCCTTTAATTTTCATATCTTCATATTTAGAATTACAAAATTGCAGATTGTGAGCTTATAACCTTCTCCATATCGCTTGTGGTTGGAGAAAAGGTTTGAGGATTGCCTAAATGATTGGAGAAGAGGTTTGAGGGTTGCCTAAGAGTTTGACCCATGTCCTACATTCTGGTAACACAGATACTGGAAATTAAAGAGTAGTTTACTTCATTATATATTTAGCTCCTCTATTTCTTAGTATATTAAAAAATTAATAGTATATTTTTTATTCTCATATTTTTAAATTTATGAAATTTTATTTGAGTGGGCGTCCAGGGGTTCACAGCTCAGTGTAGCTAGGCTAATCTGGAACGTTAAGACTAGACTCATGGATAACCTCTAGCCAGAATGATGAAAAGGGAGTAAGAAACGACAGATCTTATCCAAAAATTTTAAGTAGAGGAGGAACTCTAAGTTGACACTGAAAGTTGGGAAGTCCGTTAAGATATAAGGTAATCTGTCGACGGGGGTCTAAAGAAGACAATGGAGAGAAAAGAAGTAGACATAAGTGGTGCATATGAGGTATTTGCGTCGAAGAAACAGAAAGGTTGTATTGGTTTCGACCTCGAGACTAACCGTATGAAAGGAACAGAATTCCTCATTTCGGATTGGATTGCGACTTTGTTGGTTAAATTGAGCAGGTTTACCATAGATTGTGGAACCGTAGACTACCTTAGCATTTTTAATGGCTTTGAATATGTATTTGGTAATTTAAATTTCAAGTATCTGTGCTAATCTCTTGATGCCTAAAAATTATTCACTATTCCCATTCGTGGATATTGAAACTAAATATTTTCATCCAGAAATATTGCAAAGGGACTTTTGGTCCACCTCTATTCTCTCATATTAATATATATATATATATATATATATATATATAGTATATATATAGTAGTCTTATACTATATGAGTAATATATATATATGACTATATTATATAATATATATATATATATGTAGTATATATATATATTATTATATATAAATAGATTATATTATATATATATATGATATATATAGTTATATATATTAATATTATATATATATATATATATACTATATATATATATATTATATATATATACTATATAGTATATATATAGTATATATATATATTATTATATATATATTATATATATATATATATATATATATATACTCGTATTATTTATTGAAAATTACATGTCGAAAACTCAATAAGAATATTTAGTCTTTTTTTTTTTTTAACCCTTTTCGTTCATAATTGATTTGCAATTTATAAGTATCATACTAGATTTACTAACAATACGGCATTTATCATTGCTTTCTCATCTTGGGTTATTATATTTTGACCTGGAAAAGCACAAGGTATCGGAGTGGAATTTCAAGCTGGGGCTACAGCTTGATCTAGTTAGTGATAGAGCTGGAGTTAGAGTTAGTGTTGTACCTGAAACTGGAACAGAAAGTTTGTTTTTATTTTTTTATTATTTTTTTGTTTTGTTTTTTGTATTGCTCCATATAACTCGTTTCCCTGTTTCGGAAAATTGATATAATTCCAACAACGTTAGATAAAAACACTCCTGACTGGTATAAACACGTGTACTGATGGTGTTAATTAAATCTATTTAGAAATATCATTGATTATCATGATACAATTTTACAATATTAAAAAATTCGGGTAAATATTTTTTCAATAACAAATATAGCAAAAGTAATCCTGCAAGTTGGGAGAAATTTAGTATAGATATAATAATAAAACCACCAAACGTACCAAGGTATTATGCAAATACAAAATGTCGTGCTTTAGAACAAACTGCGATAAGAATCAGGCTATGATGTTAAGGCTCTTCTATTTGGTATTGTCTCTGAGATTGTAAAATATCTCCCTTTTGCCTCGGTCTCTTCTACATTATTCCTTTAAGCAAACAATGATAAAGCTAAAAATGCAGCAACAAAAATGACGTACACAAAAATAAAACAAAACACAGACACACACGCACACATGGAGTCAGTATTTCTTATAAGAAATATTTTAGGATTGTAATTAAACAAATGTTAACTAAATAATAGAAGGTAAGATAATGAAGTTGCCCACAGGCGTAGTTGATGGTTTATACATGATTAGAACTTTCCTTCCTGAAATTAGCCAAAAAAAAAAAATATAGACTAGACTCCAACCCTTTTTTTATGCAACAAGTTAAAATCACAGGCAAGTATACAAGAAGTAATTCACCTTTAGACCCAACCCTCAGGTTAAGATTTGTGTGGTTATATCATATTTTCTATTAGGCATTCAAGAGAGCCATATGTGATCAACACAAGCGGTTCGAGAAATAACCAATAACAGGTAACAACTGAGATTACGAAATCTCAGGGCACGATGTGCAGCAGAGACTCACTTGGTCAGATTCTTTGCTTCCCTGGTACTTATCAAGTTACTGAGTCTATTTTCCAGCGCTGGGCGTTACCTCAATGTAAACGTACTATTTGTTCTCTCATACACAAAAAGAGCACTTCTCAAAAGGAACTAAAAATGAGCAATTTCAGAATTAAGAAAACACTGCGCTCTCGTAAACACGCTCGAGAATATGTATCAGTTGTCGAGTTCAGATTAATAAAGCCAAGGATAATAATTAAATACAAATTAAGCACATAAACATACATGCTGTTTCTAACAGCATCATATAAATAATAGAAACTCTCTGAAACCCTGAAATTGTTGTTCAGTTAAGCAGTTAAGCACATAAACAAACACTAATACACTAAAATCTGCAAGTGAAGACGAGATAAGTAATTCGAGAGTATACACACATCAATATATATATTAATTTAAACAAACTATAATTTTACACAGAATATTTCTATCCGGTATAGATCTTAAGACATGTGACTAATTATAATCGAGACATAATAATAGATAAGTCTTATACAATTCAATTATAATATATATAATAAAAAAAATATTAATATATATATATATAAAATATATAAATTTATAATATATATTTTTATAATTATTAAAATAATAAAATATTAATATATATTTATAAAATAATAATATATTATTTAAAATAATTATATTGATATATTAATAATAATTATATATATTAATATATTAATAAAATATATATTAATAATTTAATATTATATATAATATTTACTATATATATAAAATATATATATATTATATAATAATTATTATATAATAATAGTATTATATATATTATATATGATAATATATTAAATTAGTATAATTAATATTATAATATATATTACTTAAATGTCTAATATAGTTAATATTAAATATTATTATATTATCAGTATATAATATATATATAATATATTAATATATAATAATTAATATAATTATTAATTATAATAAGAATTAATTAATTATACTCACTAACATGTCTTATTATTATATTATAACTATGTAGTTTATATATAATTGAGTAGATTATATTAAATTAATTATTGTATAGTTAGAACTATACAGAAAGATCGAATAATTGTCATCGATGCTACAAAAATATTATTATAATATAGTTTAAAATATACTTTAGAGTCAACTAAAAAGTGATTAATTCAATTATATAAGAACTTACTTTGAAGTTAAAGAGAAAAGTTTCTATTAATGAGAGGTACTTATTGGATTATTATAATATATATATTATATATATATTAATATAATGATCTATTATATATAATTATATATGACTATTAATATATATAATTAATATTTAGATATTATATATATATATATATATATATATAATATATATATATTATATAAGTAATAAATTATGTATTAATATTATATATAATATAATATTATATATATATATATATTATATATATATATTAATTAATATAATATATAGTATATATATAATAATTAATATATATAATATTATAGTATAAATTAAATAATATATTATTATATATATTTAATTCATACTTTATATATAATATAGAGAATATATAGAGATGAGAGATAGTATATAGATGAGAGTAGATATAAAGGTATAGAGTATTTATATTTTTTATTAGTAGTAATTAAAAATAACTGCTTATAGATATTTTCGCTTTAAAATGTATTTTGTATTTAAATCATAATTTTTTATTATAGTATATAATCCTCGGGTAATTATATAATATAATATATATATATAATAAATATATTATAATTAATTATATATTATAATTATAATTAAGTTAATATCAATACGTATATATATATATAAATAGTATAATATAATATTATATAATTATATTATAATATATAATATTATATATTATAATATTATATAATATTATATATAATATATCTAATATATATATGTCATAGATAGTAATATAAATATTATATATATTAATATAATATAATATTATTAAGTTAATATAAATATATATATATATATATATAGTATTTTATAATTAATATATATATGTAAATTATATATATATGACATATGTATAAATCACAATATTTTACCGGCTTCAATATAGCCTATTAATCTACCGTCGCAGGAGGGATTTAAGTATATATTAACCTTAGTAGACTATATTTCATTAGTATATATTATTTACATAATATTATTCACGAAGTATATATATTCTATTATATATATATATATATATATATTATCTAGCATCTCCATCTATATATATTATATATTATTATATATCCACGCCTACTATATAATTAATAGCTTTATCTAGCCCTAGCGGCGTTGCGCGGGATTGTTATTATGGTCAAAGTAAAATTGATTTGACAAATAGAATTTTTTATAAATAATAGAATAACTTAAAGTATGATCTTAGAAACAGAAAGTATGAAAATGAAGGTCAAAAATTCAAAAAACGCTTGATATTACTCACACTAGTGCGCACAATGGTATATCAACTTCCAACTCGGCTGAGAAAGTATAGCACTTCATAGAAATAGAAAAAGTTATTGCTCATTATACAAACCTCTTGTTCGTAACGGGGACGCTGGAGGCAGTTCAAAATTGCCAAAGTTACAACAATTCTGTAGAAATCTGGAAAATGACCTATCGATATCACACTTTACATTAACTATGAACTCATTTGAAATAACCTAAAACAAATAAATCAGCGGCCTCTACAGGCTTCTGTCTCCGATGTATCCGATTCTATCTACGATAATCGCTAAGGAAAATTTGACCATCTTAAAATGATAAATAGGTTTAAAAAGAATGAAAGAATTAATACAGAGCTTGACAAAACGCTTGGTTCTGGGTGGGAAATTAGATGACCTGTCATATCTATTGGACTTACTTAGATCCACGGTCCGTTATAAGGTAAGTTTTTTTTGTAAACAAATTTAGATACCATGACAAGTTAAATCGCTAACTTTCTTTTTGTTCGCAAGTTTTGAGAAAACTTCAAATACCGAACAGGTCTATTAAGTTCGCCCCACTTAAAAAGAAAAAAAAAACAAATCTAACAACCACTAGGAGTTATTAAGTTCAAGGAAAGATTTTCATACAGGCCAGTAGTGATTTAAGAAACACAAAGCATTACCAAAAGAGTAGTGCAAATGATTGAAATTATCACCAATTGAAATACGAGTAAAATTTAAATGAGTGATCCAACCCAGTTGGCGAAATTAACAAAATTTTACTCACGTCTTGGATAAATTAGCAGGAAAGACTTCTACCTGTCCTCCAACTATGTCAAGTTCGAGAAGTATTTTAGCAATGGTGGCTTTCTCAGCAGAAAAAATTGATGTTTCCTCAACGCGCAACCTTTTCTATATTTTGTTTCTTTCGTTATTGAATATGGATTATAATTACCACGTGTATTCTTTCATTAGAGCGACAGGTTGGGAAACTTGGTGTGTGCATTTGAGTTTGGTCTCGCAGTGCCGTACGCCTTGTAACCGACATTTATTAAATAGATTGTTTTGAAAACTTCGAAATATATAATATATATAATATATATGATATATAATATATATATATATTATATATATATAATATATATAGTATATATTATATATATATAAACATCCGCATCGCATGCCGCATCCGCGATGATTAAAACAACATCCCATCCCATCCGCGGAATGCAAAAAGAATGGCATCTGCCCGCACATCACTGAAGATTAATTATATATAAAAATATACTAGATATTATATATATAGTATATATATTCATAATTATATAATATATTATATAATTATATCTTTATAATATATATAATATATATATATATATATATAAAAATATATATATATAATATAATATATATATTATATATATATATAAATATATAATAATAATATATATATATATAATATATTATATATATATATATATATATAATATATACTGTTGCACTACGGACGCGAAATATATACAGTGTTGGGCAATTGCGATCGCAATTATTCGGTTGGCGGTTGCCCGATGCGTGCCGCAATTATTTTGGAATTAGTGCGAATCGCTTTGCGACGCCTTTTTCCATCGCTCCTGCAAATATTTTGGGCTAAAATTACTACCGCAATCGTAACCGCAACTTTATAAAATATATGAAGAAAAATATAAAATTAAATTCTATTCTGGTTTGAAATTTTCAAACTCGTAACAAAGTTTAGACCATGTTAATGTAACAGTGATGTAACCGGATCCTCTTTTCCATTTTGTATCTGCAAGCGGTTATTATATCTAAATTCAAGCTAGTTGCTGAAGATAATATTGGTGTTTTTCCGATCGTAAAGATTTCCACCTCTTGAATAATTGGATCGTCTTCTTTGACGAACAGCATTAAAGTAAAATATTTCCGGTCTCCTATACCTATGCTATGTTCTCCTCTCCTTTCAAGTGATAGGGTGATAATTCAGTAAGATACGCTTAAATCTGTTAGTAGCTTCTGCTAATGCTATGAAGTGAAATCTGTAGAAAGTCGATAACAAAAACCCTGGCTTATACCTATAAGAATTTTTTTGAGTTTGTAAACTCAAACGAAGAAGGTGATCGTATGGTATTTAAATGTAAATTAATGTTTTTTTTATTCTTTCTTTTGTTTTCGCGCTAAAATGTTAGCAAGGCTCAGAAAAATCCTCGTACAGTCCTTGCGATCCACCATAATTTTTCAAGCATATTGACGGTGGAGAGGTAAGAACATCTTACAATATAAAAAATATTTGTGATCTCCACTACACACAGAAACAGGCACACCTACAGACATCACAACAACATTATATATATATATATATAGATATATATTAAATATATGATATATATATATAATATATATATATATAGTATATATATATCTATATATACTATATATCAGTAACATATATATATATATATATATATATATATATATAATAATATTATAATATAATATAATATAATATAGTATTATATATAAATATATATATATCAATATATAATATATATAATATATATTAATATATCAATATTATATACATATAATATATAATATATATATATTATATAATAATATATAGTATATATCTTAATATATATATATATTTATATAATATATTACTAATATATATATAATAATAATATATATATATATATAAGTATATATAAATATAAAATCAATAAAAAATAATTATATTATATACTATATTATATATCATAATATATATATAGTATATATATATATATATTATATATAATATATCGATATATGATTATATTATAATATAATTATATTAATAATATATATATTAATATATAGTATTCGGTGAATGTTTTTAAACGCATTGGGTTTAAATCATTGGTTGTAAACCATGGTTTTTAATACCCACAGTAAATAAAATCAATGTTTAAACCATAAAAAAAAGCATGCATATAACTATGATAAAAAATGTATTGTATTAATGGTTTTCTTAGCATGTTGATGAGAAGTTTCCCTCAATTTCTCCAATCTAGAGTAAGTGAAAAGAGAGAACTAAGATTAAAATTTTCTTCTATTTTAATGAGGATGTGAGAGAATGATTATATCATATCTAATATATATATATATATTATAATAATAATATATAGTAATATATATAATATATATTATATTATATATAGATAATTATATATATATATATATATATATATAAAGATATAATATAATTATATATATATAAATTTATATATATGATATATATATATATTAATATATATATATATAGAATATATATTAATATTATATATATATATATATAATATATATATATATATATAATATATAATAGTATAATAATACAATGGCGTATCTGTAAAGCATTGGGCCAACAATGGCCCCGCCCAGGCCGGCACATCTGGAGGGCGGTAATATTTTTATTAAAAACACTTATCTTTTGTATGTTGTATGATATATATATATTATATATATATATATTAGTAATACTAATATATATATATTATATATATAATATATATATATATATAAATAATATATATATATATATATATAATAATATTATATATTATTATAGTATTTATATTATATTATGTATATATATATAAGATATATTATATATAGTATATATATATATATGTCCGCAAGTTTTCAGAATAGTATTGGCAAACTTTTTTCCCCTTTCCTTGCAGGTTTGCTGAAAAAAGTGTCTGTCAACATTGGTATCAGGGTTGCCATATTAGTAATTTGGGCTTTATTTTATCCATGTTTACTAATTATTTAATATTTTTATAAAAAGGCTTGAAAATGCTCAAAGTTCAAACTTGTACTGTACTAGTAAAAAACTTCTTACAATGGTCGAGTGAGACGATTCATGCGTAAAAAGAACGGGAAACCATGTGTTGAAACAACATTTCGATAATTCATCACCTTGTTAAATGCGTAATGCGGTCGGACATTTAATCAAATTTGACAATCGTTCAAGTTCCTGCTACCATTTTCAAAACATCTAAAATTTTTTAGACTATATATTAATATATATAATATATAATATATATATATATAATATATAATATAGTATATATATATATATACTATATATATATATATATATAATATATATATATAATATATATTATATTATTTAATTGCCTCTATCTTTTCATTCACCTAGTGGTTTCCAAGTACCAATTTTTGCATGTTAAAAAAAGAAATAATGTTAAAGATTTTCCTTATTTGACATTAATCTGGCCGTTTCATTTTCATCTCATCTAGCAACCTCCCAAAGTAAGAATATGAGAATATTTTTGCCCGATATTTAATGGGTTTGATTTGTGAGTCTGTAACCTAATATATATTTTTATGCTAGGCCTAACCGTACGTGCTTCTGGCTGAATACATACATAAGTGGCGATCGGTTTCTGATGATTTCACTTCCAAGAATTAAAACAGTTAATAATTGAGTTTTCAGAGTACGAACATATTTATTGTTTAAACAAGTAGGTGACTTAGCAGTTTGATATTAATGGGATGTCGAAAACGATTGACGCGCAAAAACCGAAAAATAGCAAAAAGAAGGAGAAAGGAAAATGAAGTTGTTATCTAAAATACCAAGAGTAGACTCCATTCTTAATCACGAAGACATTAGATCTGGTCGTGATGGCGGATGAATCTAATATTCTAAAAGTCATTGATATAAGATAGACACGGAGTATCGTGAAACATAGTGCATCTGAACTTCTTAACGTGTACTGTCGAGATAGTACCAGTAACAAGCAACAGACAAAAGAAATGCTTTATACAAGCGATGGTCCATTTTAATTGGAAGGTAGGTGAGGGCCCACGCGAAGACTACTCTTGCAAAAAATGGATTAATCAAAATTCCAGACATAGATTTTTTTAATTCTAACAGAATTTTATCCAGATAAAGTAGATTTTTAACAAAGTCCTTGTTTGAACGAAAACTTTGTGAAGGAGATGTTGTTGAAACGTGACTTTCTAATGTACCTAAAACAGTCTCAGGAATGCTCCTTTGTGGTCCTTGTAACTTTTTGGAGGCGTGTTTGTATCTCAGTTGTAACGAGAAGATTAACGATTGGAAGCATGGCAATACAAAGGATTACTGAACAAATGAAAATTCCGTCGCCAATCGCTGATTGTAGGACTTCGCTAAAAGACCAAGTAATTCATGTATGTACGATTACAGCACCTGCTCTCTCAATCTAAAAGAAGAAGTAAAATATTGGAGAATGTACTACACAAAGTTATGCTGTCTAATTAAGAAAACTTTCTCCATGGTGTGTACCAATTTCCGAGGCGATGATGACAAGGCTGCTCTGTTCGAAATGGAAATTTTTATGATGGTTGCTTGGAACTTATTGCAGATTTTGACCCTTTCTTACAAAATCACCTATCTCAATGTCAAAATGGCAAAGGAAGCACTTCTTAATTATCACATAGCACTTACGAAGAACTTATCCAAATTATGGCAAGAAAGGTAATCAGTGAAACTTGTAATATTTAAAAGTAAGTACATTTTCCTATTATTGTTGACTCCACCCTCCTAAGACATAACGCATAAAGACAGCTGAGCTTTATCTATCAGAATATTTAGCGAAAGAATGTACGCCAAAGAACGCTTTTTTAGGATTTACTTAAAATCCTGTCATTATACAGGTAAATAACTAGCGGAAACGGTGATGAGTTTTCTCAACAATGATAAGACAATAAGCATTCCGGGGTCAAACGTATAATGAATAATGCTGCTAAATGCAGGAAATATATTCCGGCCGCAAACAGAATTAGAAGAGTCAACCATCCTAGCATATTTATAACCATGTTCCCAGCTCATTTCCTCTAATTGTGGATATATAGCGTCGCACATGTTGTAACAGCGGTTCTTTTTTTTGCTTTGCTTCAGAATCTTTACAATTTTTCTCTGGCTCTAAGCATCGTTGGGTAAATCTTGAATCCTTCTTCAAAAAGAATAACGTCAAAACACAATGTTGGACAAAGGTGGTCATCTCGAGCCAGAAGCTTTGTAAAAAGTCAAACAAAGGTTTGCAAGCTATTGTTAAGGCTTTAACACTCTATTATCTTGAAGATAAAAATGAAGACCAGTCATGTGCAGGCGAAGAGGTCAAAGGGAATTTGAAAGAAATTGAGTGTCTATGAAAATACTCTTTTAAGTCTGTAATATGGAACCAATACTTGAAGTTTTGATTCTGTAAATAAAAAATCGCAATCTGATAGATATGGTGATGTGGCCACCGTTTATTAATGTTTGTATTAGCACTCTCTGTGTAACTTCGTTAATGAAATAGAAAGTTCATCTGAAAACCTACGAAAAATTTGTGGCCAAAATGAAAATTGAAAATCTTTACACAAAAGGACATCAAGAATGTATCTAAACTAAGATCTGAGAAAGAATAAAATTATCAAATAGTCGATGTCTTCAAGCAATGCTTGCCAATTATATTAGATAAACTGTCAACAGAATTAATAGGCGAAGTTTTGCCTACATCCTTTTTTCAGTAGGTTTTCCTTCTCACAGAGAATTTTGGACTTAACTGACCCAGACGTACATTTGCATGAAATTCAGCTAAATTTATTACAAAAAAATAGTATCGATCCGACTTAGAAATTTTGGAGCAGAATGCATTCATTTAAAAAGTTTGCTTTTAGAAGAAGTAAGTGGGCATCTAAACATCTTGTCCCATAAACAATATTTTATATCAATAAGCTCATTGAATTATATCCAAATCTGAAATATTTGCTGTTAAAATTACTTTTATGTACTCCTGCGACAAACTGGCTCAGCTGAAAGATTTCATTCTCCACACTGTTAGAAGGGTTCAATTCGTTTTGCACATTCAGGTGGAACAGCATTTCCTATTATTCTTGCTGTATCTGCAATTGATTCAGTAAAGAATTTCATATTTTCGTAAAATAGATTACGAAAGAATATTATTGACAAATTGCTAACGGAAAAGGCAAACGATAAACCTGTAATGCATCAATTAAATTGCACGTGTAGATGTATGAATGTAAGTAATTGGATAATATATTTATATCTCCTCATGTTTATCAATCTATTTTATAATATCATTTTTATATTGTATAGACCATATTTTTGGATATATATATATATTATATATATATCTAGTATATATATCTATAGGGGCCGTAAATTTTTTTTGGCCATGGCGCTAAAGTGTTAAAATTGCGGGGCGCTGTATAGTAATAATATTCTATTATATGATATATATATATCTATATATTAATATATATATATTATATATATATATATATATATATAGTTAGATATATAATATTATATTAATATTATTATATATATATATATATATATATAATATATTATATATATATTAATATATTTGTAAATTTAAATGTTAAAACATTTATTTTGTCATGCCCTTGAGGAGTTGTCATTTTCTACCCATCGAAGCCACCTGATTTCCAAAAGATTATAAGTAAACCATTGGTGGATGTGTGTCACAGTAATCAACAATTAAAAAATCAATGGCTCTGAAAAAGAATGATGATCTCCAAAATTTGTAAAAAAAAGTGAGTGCAGAAGAATCTTAAGAAGCGTTTGATGCACAAAAAGTTTTTTAGCGAAAAGCTAAAAAGGCAGTATCATCAGGAAGTCACAGAAGCTCACTCATGTATATTTTAACGGCCAAAGGTTATCAGACAATTGTTAGTATAAAAAAACAAATTCATTAATATTTTCCATTGGGAATTTTAGAATAAATTAAAATAAATAAGGTATCTTGATAAAAGTTACATGTTGTGATGATCTGCTGTTGTCAGCAGTGACTCCATTTTGGGACAGATCTCTCAAAGAAAAATGAGATATGGGAAGGTCATATATAAAATAATAGGCATATTGTTAGCAAGTATTATAGAGTAAGTTGAAAGTAATTTTGAAGGTATTTGATAATAAGTTGAAAGCAACATTATAAATAGGTTTGGGAAATGCAAAAAGCAGGTGAAATAGTTTTTTTTTGTATAAAAATTCTTAATGATAAGTTCAGTTTCGACTTTTAATGAAATTCTCTCTCCTGTCTCCTCTCTCGTCTCTCTCTCTCTCTCTCCTTCCTCTCTCTCTCTCTTTCCTCTTTCACCCTATCCTCTCTCACTCATCATGAAAGCCGATAGTTTCTATAGTATATTTACATACTGTACAATAATATATATGAATTATATAATAATTAATAATTATATATATATTATGATACTATATAATATAATTATATATATATATAATATATATATAATATCATATTATTATTTTCAAAAATAAAGGAAATAATATATATATATATATATACTAAATATATATAATATATATATTTAACCCAAGATATATCAGACACAGTACTTCCAGAGGAATGATATCTCAATAATCATGCCCATTTGTATAAATTGAAGAGCAAATTCTCCTCCATTTCATAATAAAAAGTTACCTAATTGATGAGTCTCTGTTGTCACCAGTGACTCCTCTCCTTCATCAAGGTACAGATCTCTCAAAGAAAAATTAGATGAGAAGGTCATATATTAAATAATAAGCCATAATTGTTAGCAACGTTCAGATCAACTTGCCACGTTTCATTATAATTTGAACGTATTTTGAAAAGTATTGGAAGACAACAAATTGAATCGCCTGCTTCCTCACAGCAATGGAAATTAGTTATTTTTTCTTGTTATAAAATTCTTAAATGAAATAATTTCAGTTTCGACCTTTTTAATGAGAATCCGTCTCTTCTCTCTCCTCATCTCTCTCCTCTCTCTCATCTTCGATCTCTCTCTCTCCTCCGTTCGTCCTCGATACTCCTTCCTCTCTCTCTTCTCTTTATATATATATATATCTCATATATATATATTATATAATATATTAATTATATATATTATATAATATAAATAGTAATATATATAATAATATAAATAATTATAATATATATATATAATAAGTATTATTTATATAGTATTATATATATATAATATAGTATAATATAATATATATACTGATATATATATATATCATAATCTATACTTCCTAGTAATTCAAATTTATTTTATTTGTATCTTGTATATGTCAATTATTAGAAATATACAAGATATCCTTTCTTAAAGTCGTTTTTCTCTTGTTTTTTTCTTTTTTCTCTTTTTTTTTTTTTTGGTAAATATAAGAGTATTAACCTTGTTTTTTCAGATTAGATAATCTTTTAATTTTCCTTAGAACTATTTCTTAATTTTTTTTTTACGCTTTGGAGAAATTATTAAGACCATAAAATAAATAATAACTAATTTTTATACCATTTGAAACAGTTATCAGAATTTTGAAAGCCATTCTAATATAAATATAAGTAAAGGTAATTTTTATAAATTTTTTTATTACATGTTGTAAATATCAAACAATGACCGTAGAGGTGGTAGCGGGATCGTGATTTTCTCACTACCGCGTGGATGCGGAGCGGATTGCGGATAGTGATTTTTCAGTTTATCGCGGATGCGATGCGGAATGGCGTGATATAAAATATCAACTATCTGCGCGGTGATTACGGGATGGCGGATAGCGGGAATGTAGTCAATTTTTAGAGTTTAGCCACAGGTACTTGATGAACGACAGCAAAATAATTATATATATTATTAATTTATATAAATATATATTATATTATAGTATATAATAATATATTATTAATATATATAATATATTATATTATATATAAAATAAGTATATATAATTATATATATAATATTATTATATATAATATTATATATATATAATATAGTATTATAAAATATTAATAAAATAAAAAATAAATATATTTATAATATATTTATATATAAGTATACTATAATATATATATATATATATATATAATTAATATTATATATATATTATATAGATACTATAATATAATATATATAGCGTGTATGTACAAAAAAAATAAACAAAAAAAAAAAAAACAAAAAACCCCCCGATACAAGTGCAGACGCCTGTGACCCAGACCTCTTTGCACCTCACCTAACCTCTTCCTGCACAGCCTCCATCATTTTGGAAAAAAAGTTTATATATAATTAATCGCTTTAAATTTAATATATTCCATAATATGTTCAATAGACAAAAAGCTCAGAGACTATCAGAGAAAAAATTTGGCCTTCTCTTTCGTCGAAATTGTATCTGCAACCACTGAAAGACCTGCAC